>BSQZ01000086.1:115000-157500 GCA_033239005.1 Lamellibrachia satsuma | reverse complement strand
AGGGTTAAGAGTTATACTCGCAGTGTAGCGAGGCGTTGGTTATTATTTATTTTCTGTGTTTTGATGATTATGAAATTGAATATGTATGTGATGTATACGATATACATTCAGTAAATTAAACACGTTAACTGACTATTATAGTCCAATGGTATTAATTATTACACGACCATTGCGCGACAGTGTCACACAATCAAGGTGTACGCTATTTTTCAGATCACAACTTTGGAATATAGGAGTTCGTGTGACTATACACTCAAGAATATTGGTTCACCGATCGATAATTAAATGCAAATGTATCCAGCTTTCCATGTTGTAATGTACGGTTGATAGCGTCAATGACACGGTATCGTGTTGGTACACCCTTTTAGCTGCGCTTGTTTATGTAATGTAAGTTGATTATGCCAAAACGAATATCACATATCAGCATTGATCTGAACATTCTTTCATAATCATCGACATATTGCATCAACATCTTTGCAACCTTGCTTCAAAAATATGTATTTGTCTATTATGGATTGAATTCCTTCAAAACTGGGAATAACAGACAATCCCATAGAAGCTATGTTTGAATTGGTCAAATTACTTACCAGACTGTGTTTGGCATTTGTTGCCAATGTAGCCGTCGGCGCAACTGCACGTATGGTCAGTCGTATTGCATGTGCCGTGTTGGCCACAATCTTCGTCCGTAGAGCATGCTGCGTAAATAAATAACGTTTCGTTTAAAACAATGGATTAAACAGCAATACATTTACGAACTTATTTAGCGCGGTATCCAATGTGTATGGCTGTTCAGGGCGCTTTACCTTTTAACCACAGGCATACTTGTTCAAACCAACACTAACCATACTTATATGGGAAGAATTCAGCATCGCTTCAATTACTGCGTGTTGAGTATTCGTTCACATATCCACCTCTGTCTATATAGCCAGGTTTCATTTAGTATAGCTGAGTTATCTGAAGCAGCGCGCGGTGAAAGAAATTGACCAAGTTACGAAACAGTAGCAAGTTGATTCGAAACCGGGAACTGTTAATGGAGAGTCGTATGTTCTAATCATTACGCCATAGGGCGCCACAACGAAGATGGCACACGTGGAAAGAAGTAAAGAAGAATAAGGGACGAACATACAATCATAGAGTACAATATAATTACCATCCCAGTGTAGGAATATAGGAGTTCATGTGCCTGTTAAGGCACGAAAATTGGTACAGCGCGAGACAATTAACTACAAATTTAGCTAGCTTTCCATGTGTAACGTTTATTTTGTAGTTTCAATAACACTGTATCTTATTGGGATATCCATAAAGCTGCGCTTATTTATGCAATGCAAGTTGATTATGCCAACACGAATATCACTTGTCAGCATTGATCTGAATATTCGGTCATAATCATCGACATATTGCATCAACATCTGTGCAACTTTGCTTAAACAATACTAATTTGTCTATTATGGATTCAATTCCTCCAAAACAGGGGGGCATAACAAACACTCTCAACGCCGCAATGTGTAAGTTGGTCAAATCACTTACCAGACTGTGTTTGGCATTTGTTACCACTGTAGCCATCGGCGCAATTGCATGTATGGTCAGTCGTATTGCATATGCCGTGGTCGTAACAATCCTCGTCTGTAGAGCATGCTGAGGAATATATAATTATTAATTTAAGACAAAATATTAAATAGCGATAAATGGACGTTTCTATATAGCGCGGTATCCATTATGTAGAACTGTTCAGATTGACTTACACTTCACAACCAGCAGACCTGGTCGTTCTTATACCAATTCAACTGATCTGGGAAGCATACAGGCTCGCTACCGTTAATTGGTTTATTCAACATTCACTTTAGTGGACATTGTTGCTGGAATATAAGAAAAAATAAACATAAAATAATTTCATTCTTGTATAAGTCCCATATTTGTTTTCTTTAGTAATCATCATAATTTGTGTAAAGTTTGATGTGTATATCTTTGTTGTTCATGGACAAGAAGGATTTTCAAAATTGTCTATTGTTTTTATCATTAACGGTCATTCACTAGGCTGATATAGCAACCACATTTTAATTTTGATGAGATCTAGAGGTGGGGTACTGTCACTTATTTTAGTGAAATTGTCAGGTTGAATGGGCTCTCTAGTGCTAAATAGTTTTTTTCAGTGAAAAACCAGTTTGGAGCATAATTTTGGCAATCATTGGGCTGCTATCATTATTTAACTATCTAGTCCTATGTAATTGGACATAAGGAATCCATTAAAGTCATACTCGAAAGCCTAAGACTGGTCACATTCATGAAAATAGCATTTGTTATTGAAAAATGGGCTTCCGTTAGGTAAAATAGTTTTCACCATTTGTCTTTTATTTATGTTCCTATACTAATGGTTAGTGAGTTCATACGTATGTTTTCAGTCATGAGGAACTCGTTATCATCATAACTCGATGACGAATCTGGAATCAAGCTCCTATATCTGTCTTGGTCAACATATTCACGTTTGTATAGATAGTGCTTGTACTTCTTCTACGAATCTTTGGGCAAGCCCAGGTTGCCAGCATGTTGTGACTTGTTCTATTGCAGTTGGTTAATTTGGAAGTCATACCTCTCGTGACAAAAACTACCCAGTCCCCAGTTGGTTTTACAGAAATATGTTGTTTGCATTCTATTTCTACAGAATCGACATGGCTACCTATCTGGACACGGTGCATATGTTCAATGACAAATTTGACAATTGAATCATTATCAAGTGAGGTGCAATAACCAATATACCGGACGTTTTCTCCAATCCCCCAAAAGGGTCACATACAGTCAATTCACTTCAACTGCATAGACCAGTTGTCGTTGTTCGCTTCTTTGTTTCTCTGCATGACGTGCCACCGGGTGCATACCGAAGAATGCCTATTACTGCCTGGTGGACTAGCTCAAGCTTGTCGCTGATAATGAATACTTCGGACATGGAACTAATCCACTATCACCCAACTGATTGGTTACTGTTCTTGCAAGCAATAAAAACAACAACTTTAAAGTTCTATATGACGAGGAAGCTTTGCCTTCATGTTTAATAATTTTGTTTTATTATATTACAGAGAGGTTGTCACAGCTTCTTTCAATATTTTCATTTATTATTCAGTGGTTTTTCAATTTTAAATAAAATTTTCAATAAATGTTAATCAACTAAAATAGCTAGATTACATTATTAATGGTGTCACTGTCAAACCATGATTGCAAAATGACCGCCATTTTATGGATGTCAATTTATTGGATAGAGAGAGAGAGAGAGAGATAATAATTTTATTTTTGACTAATATCAAACAAAACAAAATTCATACATAAACATATAGAATAATATAAGAATATAGTCAATGGAGACTCTCACTAAGACATGGCTTATGTCGCTAGCATCAGAGAGCCACCTTACGTTTAATGTAGATTACAAATAAAAATTTAGCTAAATTCGCCTGCCTAAACAGAATGTAAAAAATATATATTTAATGATAATGCAGACGTGGCGCAGCAGCAATGGAACACTTGTCAAGTGAAAAAAATACGCATGTATATATACGTATACTCAACAAAAAATCATACAGATAGTATAATATTAAAAAACATAATGCTAGGTATATTTGATGTAGTTTCATGATTTTTTTATGCACTGTGGAGGGTCACACTTTTATAAAAGTTTAATCTTGGTTTTGTAATTTGCATACATAACAATTTGGAATATGGCAATATGTTTCGTGTTTGTTTAAATTTGTTTTGTTTTGCATGAATGAAGAACCCATGCAGACTATGTGTGCGACATTTACCTTTAATTATATTCGGAATGTCATTTAAGATATAGACTAGATTTATTCGAATGCATCTCTTTGTATATTCATAATTAGTTCTTGAAATAACAAAATTGTTTCTGTGCCTTGTATGGTGGCTATGAATTTCAGAATGATAGATAAAGGACATGGCCTGAAAATACTCTGGCAAGTTGTTGTTTACATACTTATAGAAACATTTCAAATGCTGTATTTGGTAAATGTATTCTATTTTTAACAAACTTGGTTCTTTAAAAATAGGTTTAGTATGGGCGTTGTACTTACTTCGAGTGATTATTCTATTAGCGTTTTTGAATTTTGTAAATCCGATCAAACTGGTAACCCCAAGCTAAAATACCATAATTTATGTGTGACAAAATAAAAGAATTGTATATAGCTAACATTATATTTTGCGGTAGTATGTTTTTCAACTTATTCATAATACAGATAGATGTTGATAATTTATTTGCTAATTTATTGATGTGGCTCTTCCAATTTAAGTATTTATCAATTGTGATGCCAAGAAAGTTTAACATTCCAATTCTGATCCATCAATATGCAAATCTTGAATACTATTTATTGTACTATACAGTGTTTTGTCATCTGCATATATTATTGATTTGAAAACAGTACTTGCAAATACGATGTCATTTATATAAATAATAAATAAGAGGGGCCCTGGGATTGACTCCTGTGGAACTCCGTTAGTGACATAACCTATGTCAGACTTGATGTTGTCATATTCCACATATTGTGTACGTTTAAATATATAATTTGTTAATAATTGCAAAGCTGTTGCATTAAGACCGTAGTATTTTAATTTATATAACAGGATTTCATGATCAAGTATATCAAAAGCTTTGGATAAGTCAAGGTAAATATTTATTGGGGATTCTCCTTTATTTATGTTCTGCACTGTCCTGTCAATCAGTTCAAGAGTAGCAAGTTTAGTGGATTGCTGTTTCCTGAAGCCGTATTGGCTGCTATGATATAGCTGATTAGAATGAAAGTGATCATGAAGTTGATTAAAGATAACGCGTTCAAACATTTATGAGATGGCAGGTAATATTGATGTGGTTTTGTAATTGTTGAGAATGGTATTGTCGTCTTTTTTATGAAGTGGTATAACTTTTGCAAATTTCAATTTGTCTGGAAATATGCCAGTCGCTAACATTTGATTAATTATTAAAGTAATTGGTTTGTATATTTCCGTCTTTATTATTTTCAAAAGCTTAACTGAAATATCATCAATACTGCAACTTAGTTTAGGCTGTAAAATATCAATTGTTTTACAGACAGTTTCTTCGTCAACTGGTTTAAATTTAAAGGCATGCATACTTGGATTTTTTAGATAGTTGTTGTAGGTAGTGTTTACATTTTTTTTATTTGCTAATTTCAAACCAATGCTAGTGAAGAAGTCGTTAAATTTAGTTGCAATAACACGGTTGTCAGTTACCGTAAGTTCATTAATATTAAAAGATTCGGCTAATTGTTTTCGCTGACTGGTTTTGTCAATAATCCCTTTGGTTGTTTACCATATTTTCTTTATGTTATTTCTACATTTTTCAAAATTGGATTTATAAAATGTCTTCTTCTCAAGGTTAATGATTTTCTTAAGTATATTGTTGTAGTTGCGTAGGTTGATTTTAAGACGGTCGTACAGTATTGATTCAATTGGCTTTTGTTTAAATCGTTTGTACATTTGATCTATAATAGAGATTGATCTCACTATAGCACTAGTAATCCAGTTTGATTTTTTATGTCTGTGTTTGTTATATTTTTTATTTTTGTAGATAAATATGCATCTTTACACGGTTTGATAACATTATCTAGAGTGTCATAATATTAATTTGGATCGGATATTCGATCACTGTTTAATTTCTGAATTATGTTGGATAAAACGATAGCCCTTTTGAAATTGATAATAGAGTTTAAATCATATCAATTTGTATGAATATGTGTGAGGTCAAGGATGATGAAATATGGCTAATGATCAGAAATATAGTTTGTTAAGAAACCCGTTGAATAGTTGTCCGGATTTCTTGAAAGTTTGCATTGCAAATTATCCAGAAGAGAACAATTTCGTGTAGAAAATTTAGTTTGCAGCGTAACTACTGGATAGAAACCCTGTGCAAGGACGGTATCTAAATATTCACACAATAATGGTTTTTCGTTAATTTTTAGTAAGTTTATATCATTGTCACCGGCAATAACTACTTCACATTTGGACTTTTGAAATTATTTCAAAATAATAGTGAATTCATCTCTAAAAGTTAAGACATTTTCTTTTATATATCTTGGTTGGTCGGTAAATATTTCCAAGTACTACTTTTTTGTGATTTGTTTCAAGATACTTCAATAAATTTACTTTCCCATATATCAGAGTATTCATGCAGAGATAATCATTTATATTTGTTTACTTATATGCATATAAATATATATATATATATATATATATATATATATATATATATATATATATATATATATATATATATATATATATATATATATATATAAGACCTCCGTGCATCGTGCATGTGATTAAAAAAACCAGCAACGACACTTTTGAGGAATATTCTGTCTGAACTTGTTGTCATAGATAATTCCTACGTTTTGCGCTAAAGCTGCTAGTATGACACTTTAACTTAGGATAAGGGTAGGGAAATCAATTAATTTTGTCACGCTAGTTTTTTTAACCAATAATAAGAAATTTTGTTAAAGAGAATTAAACTTTACTATGCTCTCGGCCGTCCAATGTAAAATATCACGAAGACAATCCGAAGCTGATTTCGGGGACAACTATAATATTAGGTAAACATTGAAATATACACATGTATGTTCTCTATATAAAGATTGTGATTCAAGTATGTGATCAATGAGCTGCGTTGAGTTGCGTAGATAGTGACAAGTAATTGTCTTTGGAGAAAGCGCTTGGAACACCAAATGAAACAGAGAATGCATATGTAAATCTGTTCCGTATTTTAATTCGTAAAAAATAGGAGTATATCAATTAGATATGACGAATCCAATTTCAACGTTTTGTCAAATTACATCACATCTTAACGACAAACACTTAATCCGGATGGTATGATCAATGTCATTAACGGCTGCATTTGTATAAAGCAATGTACGTTCTATTATTTTACATTTGTCCATTTTATAGTTACACTAGTCTGTCCATTTGCAAGAGCAGTTATGTAGGAAGAAGATGCAGAATGGAAGCAAATCAGATGGACTGATGGGAAAACGTTTTGTCCGGTGAAACATAGCATTTATTACGCAATGTTTAGTTGTCGCTGCAATTGCGGAATTCAACGGATATTTGGGAAATGTATTTCACAAATTGGGCCATGGAATCACATCAAGGAATCTGTTCAGAACAGAATATACAAACTTTTTTCTCTAGATATTAACGTATATGTTTAACACTAGATGTGATATTTGATGACTAGTGTGAAACAACTGATGAACTGTGCCAACTGTATAACACAATAAGGCGACACTTTTCAGTTGTTCCAAACTAATCATATTTCCATGATTACGGATCTACCTGATTAAAAACGGGGCATATGCTAATTAAGGCAGGTAGAAACAATTTGTTTGTGAAAGATGTAAACATTTATGCATATCAACATCAATGCGTGACTTGCTTACCAAAGGCAGTGGAGGAAGCCTCATATGAGATGACAAAACCCTTTGATGTGACTGAACTGTCGCTCTTGAAGACAACATTCACCTCGTTGCTCGAGGATATCACATCATGTGGCAATGTATTGCCACAGAACATGCTGCCTTCTTCTTCTGTCCTAGTGTACTTTATACTGACACTGTCGTTTGAACAGCTGTTACTTTCTTGCACATCAAATCTCTCGAAGTGAAGGAGCACTCTCTGTCATGAAAGGTATATCAATATGGAGTAATGTAATTCACAGTGAATTGTATGAAAAGGTTTATGCTGGCGGATGCAATCCATCAGTTGTATTTTACTTTGGAAATGTCAACATTCAACAAATACATTTTCTTTCATATTTCCTCAAATGAAGAAAAGTACAAGTTTCAATGTTATTCTATTTTTGTTATGAAATGTTCATTGGCAAAATAATAATGCTAATAAGACATATTCCTTTATTTCAGTATTACTTTTGATATTATCGCACGGTTTTTAAAGCGTGTGGAAACAGCGTTTTTCTTTTATAGAAAAATACGTATAGCGAACGCGGAAAAGCTTACTTTTCCCACTTCCACGTTGATTTGCCACTGACAGTAAAGATTGTTCTGATACAATGGTGTACTCATCCAAACTTGGCCATCATCTCCGCTTATCATTGCCCCAGTACCGTTGCATGCATCTGCAAAATGCGAACGTTTTCGGTTATTATACGTCTGGTAGAGAATCGTTGTCTCGTCGCTCAATATATGTCTATAATTTACAAATTATTTAGCCACAAATATATACAACGCCATCACTGATGACGAGCAATGTAGAATACTGCAATGGTGTGTATCAATATTATGTGACGTTCAATCCTGTTTGTAAGTAGCCGGGGATATTGCGTGACGGAGATACTACTGCATAACGTAAGTATTCACTAAAGTCAACTACAACTTGGTGAAAATCTTCATGTGGATAATTGATGTACATTAGTGGAGTTCTTGATTTTCAAATGTGCACGAATTATTGTCAGCATCGCTACTATAACAACAAATTACACATATATTGAATACGTCCTAAGTACAAATGTACTTATATATTTTAAATGACAACAACGTTACTAGTAGTAGGCACTTGTGGGAAAAATACAATTACCCATAGCAACATATCAATTGCCTTTAATTTGTATTTAATTACAGCAACAGTAATTATTCTCGTAGTATTATTAAAAAGTCAAATTAGTTTACCCTCCTGAATGAAATCACCATAAGCTTCTAAACTTAGTAGTGTGTTTCTTTGATTTTAATATTTCTTTCTTTCATCAAGATCTTCATAACGCTCGTGTATATTTTAAGCACTAGCGTACTTCATTTGTTAAATCAATCGACATGATCGGAACAAGAGTTGGACAATTCGTGTATTTGCTCACCTATAACACTTGCAAACATTTATATGATAAATAACGTCTGTTACCACTTGACCGTAACATCGTAATAATGTTCTCAACAAATGTTACCGTATTTGAATTCCAATGCAGTGTACTTCATCTCCATGCCATTCAAATTGAGCTGGTGAAAGTCTCGGTTGCTATCAAAGGCAACAAACAGATTGTTGGTGAAGGAGAATATGGTATTCGGCAATTGGCTACCACCAAATGAGCCCAACAGTGGAGAGCTACTCGTCGCTCCGTCGTATACACGTACTGGGCGTGTTTTTTCGTACCATGACCAGTTGTCCACGTCAAACCGCACGAAGTCCAGTTTTATTATCTATTAAGAATCAAACAAAGTCAAATAGCAAATATACTATGTCAAATACAAAGGTATTTTTATTAGATAATGTCACTGTCTTGACCCTCTCTAAGACACTCGTAAAAACGATATATTTCGACGAGGAGGCAGAAGAATGGATTGTTTTGAATTATTTGATAACTAAAAAAATCAGCCCTTATATCATGAACAATCTAACTAAATCGAAAATCTCGGGCGGATGTAATGACGGAACATAAACGAACACTTATTGATTTGTTAGAAAGAGCTTGGAACGAACCTATGTAAGTATGTTGTAGGACGCCACTTCCTAACCAGAAGCATTCAAGATAACGGTTACCTTCCAATTACCTTCCACAAAACATTGAATTTTGAGTCATATTCTACAGCTGTTTTAGAAATCGAATGATATATACTGTGTTTCTGACCCAACGTTTTATTAACATCGTTTACACACTCAACTTTTCCACAATCGACAAACCAGTAATAATATTTCAAATATACTCAAATGGACTGCTAAACATCGTAACGTAGACAGTCAATATTTTCAGACATCGGTAGTAATAATATTGTATTAAAAGTGTGCAAAATTAATTAATTAGTTTTGGTTCGCAAGAAAAAATTACATCAAGTAATCAAACCATGAAGATACGTGTTTCTGAAAATGACATCCTTTGAACAAAGACAAGACAGACAACAAAGACTCTATGAATCAACGACAATTTCGCCACAAGTGGTACAGCAAATCATTCGAATATTGTTCGAAGTGCAAAAAACAAATACGAAAGACACGTTTGCCAGTGTGGTCAAGTAAATAATTAAGTACCTTAGATCATATTCAGAGAACGTGGGAATAGCGCTGAGAAAGAAAAATAAAATTCCGATATTAAAAATGTTTTATTCATATAAAACGTTAAAAGCCTTTGTTAACATGTAATACGGTTTAAAATAATTATTTGTGTGTGTGTCTGTCAAGTCAACGTGTGTGTGTGTGTGTGTGTGTGTGTGTGTGTGTGCGTGCGTGCGTGCGTGCGTGTGTGTGTGTGCGCGCGCGTGTGTGTGTGTGTGTGTGTGTGTGCGTGCGTGCGTGCGTGCGTGCATGCGTGCGTGCGTGTGTGTGCATGTGTGTTTCTGTTTGTGTGCGTAAGCTTTCGTACGTGTGTGCGTTCGGGATTTTGCGTGCGTGTGAGTGGATGTTTGTTACTGCTATGCGTGCGTATATTTGATGTGTGTTTGTTTGTTGTGTGGGGGTATTTTTGTATATAATGTGTGTTTTTGTGTGTGCGTTCTCGTGGGTGCGTGCGTGTGTGTACGCCTGTATGTGTTTTGTTGTGCATATGGTGTGTGCGGTGTTTTTGTGTTTATGAACAAATGTGAATATGAATGAATATATATGTGTGTGTGTGTGTGCGTGTGTGTGTGTGTGTGTGTGTGTGTGCGTGCGTGCGTGCGTGCGTGCGTGCGTGCGTGCGTGTGTGTGTGTGTGTGCGTGTGCCTGTGCGTGTTTTTGTATCTTACAAATAACTTACTTTTCTTGATTCCACAACAATCTTCCAACGACACCTCATTATTGCTTTGTATTGGTTTGGCTCAATGATAAAACTGCCATTTGAACCCTTCAATATGCCGGTATTTCCAGCACACCCTACGATGAGGAAATAAAACTCGATAATTTTTGGTGGTGTCCTGAACTGTACCATTTAATGTTGTTCACATTGTGGCCGGTTTATCAGTACTTATAAATGTGTTGTTTGTTGCTTTGTGCGTTTTAACATATAATACCCGATATCAAATGTTGTGATCTCTAGCTATGGTATCTGGGATCCGTCAAAAACTCCTACCCAGTTGTTCGCTCTATGTTTCAGCAGTATAGCAACATGTTGATTTTAATCTTCGTCTTTTCGTCGTCTTTTCCACATTAATTCTATTGTGATATTGGTTTTCGAAATTGCTGTTCTATCTTCTGAATTTGTCAATTACTGATATTGGTGGCATTGTATTGTTACGTTTTGTATAATATGAACTATTAAATTGTATTATCCTCACAGGGTGTGATCAACACAGTCATAAGAAAACGTAAAAGCGGAAAATTCACTGGCATCGACAACATCAATTATGAAATGTTGCAAGTCAGGATGGATAAAGATATCATACAAGATATTTGTTTCACATTGTCGACAAATATTGATAAGAAGTAGAATATCGGAGATATTTTGGCAATAACTGAAATTAGGAGTTCGAGTAATTACCGTTACCAAATAATTTTCCACATGTTGAGGTTTTGATCAATCCCTAACAGCTATATTTCGAAGAAAGGAATGGTAATATTCTAACAACAGGAGTTCTAGTAATTATTCCAAAAATGATACACATCAATACCGATGAATATGGCGAATATCTTGAATCTGATAAAAAAAACAGCAACGCCACTTTTGAGGAATATTCTCTCTGAAGTTGATGTCATAGATAATTCCTATGTTTTGTGCTAAAGCTGCTGGTGTGACACTTTAACTTAGGATAATGGTTGGAAAATCAATTGATGTTGTCACGCTAGTTCTTTGTATCAATAAAAAGAAATTATGTTTAAGAGCATTGAACTTTACTATGCTCTCGGCCGTCCAATGGAAAATATCACGAAGACCATCCGGAGCTGATTTCGGATACAACTATAATATCAGGTAACCACTCAAATATACACATGTATGTTCTTTATATAAAGGTTGTGATTCAAGTATGTGATCAATGAGCTGCGTTGAGTTGCGTAGATAGTGACAAGTAAGTCTTTAGAACATCAAATGAAACAGGGAATGCATATGTAAGTATGTTCCGTATATTAATTCATTAAAAGTAGGTGTATATCAATTAGATATGACGAATACAATTTCAATTTTTTTTCAAAAAACATCACATCTTAACGACAAACACTTAATCAGGATTGTATGATCAATGGCATCAACGGTTGCATATGTATAAAGCAATGTAGTTCTATTATTCTACATTTGTCCATATTTAGAATATCATCAGTCTGTCCATTTGCAAGAGCAGTTATGTAGGAAGAAAATTAAAAATGGAGGCAAATCAGGTGGACTGATGGGAAAGCGTTTTGTCCGGCGAAACATACAATTGCTTACGCAATGCTTAACTCTCGCTGCAATTGTGGAATTCAACGTATACTTGGGGAAACGTGTTTAACAAATTGAGTCATGGAATCATATCAAGGAAACTTTTCTGAACAGAATATACCAAATGGTTTTCTCTATATATTAACGTATATGTTTAACACTAGAGGTGACGTTTGATGACTAGTGTGAAACAACTGATGGGTCGTGCCAACTGTATAACACCATAAGGCGACACTTTGGTTCCACACTAATCATAATACCATGATTACGGATCTTCCTGATTAAAACCGGGTATAAGCTAATTAAGGCAGGTATAAACAATTAGTTTGTGAAAGATGTAAACGTTTATGCATATCAACATCAATACGTGACTTGCTTACCAAAGGCAATGGAGGAAGCCTCATATGAGATGACAAATCCCTTTGATGTGACTGAATTGTCGCTCTTGAAAACAACATTCACCTCGTTGCTCGAGGATATCACATCATGTGGCAATGTATTGCCACAGAACATGTTGCGTTCTTCTTCTGTCCTAGTGTACTTAAGACGGA
Organism: Lamellibrachia satsuma; assembly: GCA_033239005.1. NCBI lineage: Eukaryota > Metazoa > Annelida > Polychaeta > Sabellida > Siboglinidae > Lamellibrachia > Lamellibrachia satsuma. Next base: position 144,612 of record BSQZ01000086.1, on the reverse strand, counting down.
CACTGTCGTTTGCACAGGTGTCACTGTCTTGCACATCAAATCTCTCGAAATGGAGGAGCACTCTCTGTCATAAAAGGCACATCAATATGTAGTAATGTCTTTCACAGTGAATTGTGTGAAAAGGTTTATTCTAGCTGATGCAATCCACCATTTGTATTTTACATTGGAAATGTAAATATTCAACGAATATATTGTCGTTCATATTTCCTCAAATGAAGAAAAGTACAATTTTCAATGTTATCCTATTTTTGTTATGAAATGTTCATTGGCAAAATAATAATGCTAATAAGACATATTCCTTTATTTCAGTATCACTTTTGATATTATCGCACGGTTTTTAAAGCGTGTGGAAACAGCGTTTTTCTTTTATAGTAAAATACGTATAGCGAACGCGGAAAACTTACTTTTCCCACTTCCACGATGATCTGCCACTGACAGTAAAGATTGTTCTGATATAATGGTGTACTCATCCAAACTTGGCCATCATCTCCGGTTATCATTGCCCCAGTACCGTTGCATGCATCTGCAAAATGCGGACGTGTTCGGTTATTATACGTCTGTTGGTTGTCTCGTCGCGTCACCTCCATTGTCTATAATATACAAATTGTTGAGCCACAAATAAACACAACACCGTAATTTATGACGAGCAATGTAGATTTCTGCAATGGTGTGTATTAATATTATGTGAATAAACGTAACGGGGTCGACGTTCAATCCTGTTTGTAAGTAGTCGGGGATATTGCATGACGCATATACTACTGCATTACTTTAGTATTCACTAAATTCAACGTTCTACTCCAACTTGGTGAAAATCTCCACGTGGATAATATATAAGTACAAATGTACTTATATATTTTAAATGTCCACAACGTTACTAGTAACAGGCACTTGTGGCAAAATACCATTATCCATAGCAACATATCAATTGCCTTTAATTTGTATTTAATTACAGCAACAATAATTATTATCGAAGTATTATTTAAAATGTCAAGTTAGTTTACCTTCCTGAACGAAATCATAATAAGCTTCTAAACTTAGTAGTGTGTTTCTTTGATTTTAATATTTATTTCTTTCAAATAGATCTTCATAACGATCGTGTATATTTTAAGCACTAACGGTCTTCATTTGCTAAATCAATCCACATGATCTGGATAAGAGTTGAAAAAGTCGTGAATTTGCTCAAATATGCTTGCAATCATTTACATGATAAATAACGTATGTTACCACTTGACCGTAACATCGTAATAATGTACATTCAATTTATTGAAATGTTCTCGACATATCTTACCGTAGTTGAATTCTAATGCAGTGTACTTTATCTCCATGCCTTGCAAATTCATCTGGTGAAAGCCACGGTTGCTATCAAATGCTACAAACAGATTGTTGGTGAAGGAGAATATGGTATTCGGCAATTGGCTACCACCAAATGAGCCCAACAGTGGAGAGCTACTCATCGCTCCGTCGTATACACGTACTGGGCGTGTATTGTCGTACCATGACCAGTTGTCCACGTCAAACCGCACGAAGTCCAATTTTATTATCTATTAAGAATCAAACAAAGTCAAATATCAAATATACTATGTAAAATACAAAGGTATCTTAAAAAACGAAGTAATTTTGTTAGATAATGTCATTGTCTTGACCCTCTCTAAGACACTCGTAAAAACTATATATTTCGACGAGGAGGCAGAAGAATGGATTGTTGTGAAATATTTGATAAGTAAGAAAATCAGCCATTATATCATGAACAATCTAACTAAATCGAAAATCTCGGGCGGATGTAATGACGGAACATAAACGAACACTTTCCTCAGATGTCATTTATGTTATCATTTAATTAAATTATTAAACATAAAACGTTATTGATTTGTTAGAAAGAGCTTGTAACGAACCTATGTAAGTATGTTGTAGGACGCCACTTCCTAACCAGAAGCATTCAAGATAACGGTATGTGTAACACAATTACCTTCCACAAAACATTGAATTTTGAGTCACATTCTACATCTGTTTTAGAAATCGAATAATATATACTGTTTTTCTGACCCAACGTTTTATTAACATCGTTTACACACTCAACTTTTCCACAATCGACATACCAGTAATAATATTTCAAATATACTCAAATGGACTGCTAAACATCGTAACGTAGACAATCAATATTTTCAGACATCGGTAGTAATAGTATTTTATCAAAAGTGTGCAAAAGTTAATTCATTAATCTTGTTTTGCAAGAAAAAATTACATCAAGTAATCAAACCATGAAGATACGTGTTTTTGAAAATGAAATCATTTGAGCAAAGACAACATAGACTCTTTGAAACAAGGACAATTTCGCCACAAATGGTACAGCATGTTCATATCAAGCTAATCAGAGATATTGCAGAAAGTTAAACTATTGATTTTCCGGTTGATATTTCTTAGATGTACAAATCATTCGAATATTGTTCGAAGTGCAAAAAACAAATGCGAAAGACACGTTTGCCAGTGTGGCCAGCTATTGAATTATGTACCTTAAATCATATTCAGAGAACGTGGGTATTGCGCTGAGAAAGTAAAATAAAATTCCGATATTCAAAAAGATTTATTCATATAAAACGTTTAAAGCCTTTGTCAACATGTAATACGGTTTAAAATAATTGTTTGTGTGTGCGTCTCTCTACTTGCGTGCGCGCGCGCGCGCCTGTGTATGTGTGTGTATGTGCGTGCGTGCATGTATGTGTGTGTGCGTGCGTGCGTGCGTGCGTTCGTGTGTGTGTGTGTGTGTGTGTGTGTGTGTGTGTGTGTGTGTGTGTGTGTGTGTGTGTGTGTGTGTGTGTGTGTGTGTGTGCATGTGTGTTTTTGTTTGTGTGCGTGACCTTTCGTACGTGTGTGCGTTCGTGAATACGCGTGCGTGTGAGTGGATGTTTGTGACTGCTATTCGTGCGAATATATGTTGTGTGTTTGTGTGTGGTGAGGGTGTATTTTTGTGTACAATGTGTGTTTGTGTGTACGTGCGTGTGTGTACACCTGTGTGTGTTTTGTAGTGCATATGGTGTGTGAGGTGTGTTTGTGTTTATGAACAAATGTGGATATGAATGAATATGTGTGTGTGTGTGTGTGTGTGTGTGTGTGTGTGTGTGTGTGTGTGTGTGTGTGTGTGTGTGTGTGTGTGTGTGTGTGTGTGTGTGTGTGTGTGTGTGTGTGTGTGTGTGTGTGTGTGTGTGTGTGTGTGTGTGTGTGTGTGTGTGTGTGTGTGTGTGTGTGTGTGTGTGTGTGTGTGTGTGTGTGTGTTTATATTACAAACAACTTACTTTGCTTGATTCCACAACAATCTTCCAACGACACCTCATTATTGCTTTGTATTGGTCTGGCTCAATGACAAAACTGCCATTTGAACCCTCCAATATGCCAGTATTTCCAGCACACCCTGCGATGAGGAAATAACACACGATAATTTTATTGGCGTCCTGAACTATGGTACATATAATGTTTTTATATTGTGGTCGGTTTATAAATATTATAGATGTGTTGTTTGTTGCTTTGTGCGTTTTAACATAAAATACCCGATATGAAATGTTGTGATCTCTAGCTGTGGTATCTGCGATCCGTCAGAAACTCCTACCCAGTTGTTCGCTCTATGTTTCAGCAGTATAGCAACATGTTGATTTTAATCTTCGTCTTTTCGTCGTCTTTTCCACATTAATTCTATTGTGATATTGGTTTTCGCAATGGCTGTTCTATTTTCTGAATTTGTCGATTACTGACATTGGTGGCATTGTATTGTTACGTTTTGTATAATATGAACTATTAAATTGTAATATCCTCACAGGGTGTGATAAACACAGTCATAAGAAAACATAAAAGCGGAAAATTAACTGGCATCGACAACATCAATTATGAAATGTTGCAAGTCAGGATGGAAAAATATATCATACAAGATATTTGTTTCAACTTCGTAGGCAAATATTGATGAGAAGTAGATTATCGAAGATATGTTAGCAATAAATGACATTAGGAGATCGAGTAATTACCGTTACCAAATAATTTTCTACATGTTGAGGTTTTGTTCAATCCCTAATATTGTGAAGGCAGGAATGGTAGTATTCTAAAAACAGGAGTTCTTGTAATTATTCAAAAAAAGATACTCTTCAATACCGATGAATATGGCGAATATCTTGTATGTGATAAAAAAAAACCGCAACGACACTTGTGAGGAATATTCTGTCTGTAGTTGTTGTCATAGATAATTCCTATGTTTTGTGCTAAAGCTGCTGGTATGACACTTTGTCTTAGGAAATTAATTTGTTACGCTAGATCTGTGTACCAATAATAAGAAATTATGTTAAAGTGCATTCAACTTTACTCTGCTCTATTCCGTCGAATGGAAAATATCACGAAGACAATCCGCAGGTGATTTCGGGGACAACTATTATATCAGATAGTCACTGAAATATACACATGTATGTTCTTTATATAAAGGTTGTGATTCAAGTATGTGATCAATGAGCTGCGTTGAGTTGCGTAGATAGTGACAAGAAAGTCTTTGGAACACCAAATGAAACAGGGAATGCATATGTAAGTATGTTCCGTATATTAATTCGTTAACAGTAGGTGTATATCAATTAGATATGACTAATCTAATTTCAACGTTTTGACAAAATACATCACATCTTAACGACAAACCCTTAATCAGTATAGTATGATCAATATCATCAACGGCTGCATATGTATAAATCAATGTACGTTGTATTATTTTACATTTGTCCATATTTAGAATAACAGCAGTCTGTGCTTTTGCAAGAGCAGTTTATGTAGGAAGAAGGTTCAGAAAGGAGGCAAATCAGATGGACTGATGGGAAGACGTTTTATCCGGTGAAACATAGCATTTATTACGCAATGCTTAAATCTCACTGTAATTGTGGAATTCAGCGGATACTTGGGGAAATGTATTTTACAAATTGGGCCATGGAATCACATCACGGAATCTGTTCTGAACAAAATATACCAAATTGTTTTCTCTATATATTAACATATACGTTTAACACTAGAGGTGACATTTGATGACTAGTGTGAAACAACTGATGAACTGTGCCAACTGTATAACACAAAAAGGCGACACTTTTCTGTTGGTCCACACTAATCATATTACCATGATTACGGATATTCCTGATTAAAAACGGGGTATACGCTAATTAAGGCAGGTAGAAACAATTTGTTTGTGAAAGATGTAAACATTTATGCATATCAACATCAATGCGTGACTTGCTTACCAAAGGCAGTGGAGGAAGCCTCATATGAGATGACAAATCCTTTTGATGTGACTGAACTGTCGCTCTTGAAGACAACATTCACCTCGTTGCTCGAGGATATCACATCATGTGGCAATGTATAGCCACAGAACATGCTGCCTTCTTCTTCCGTCCTAGTGTACTTGAGACTGACACTATCGTTTGAACAGTTATTACTTTCTTGCACATCAAATCTCTCGAAATGGAGGAGCACTCTCTGTCACAAAAGGCACATCAATATGTAGTAATGTCTTTCACAGTGAATTGTGTGAAAAGGTTTATTCTGGTGGATGCAATCCATCAGTGGTATTTTACATTGGAAATGCCAATATTCAACGTATATATTGTCGGTCATATTTCCTCAAATGATGAAAAATACAAGTTTCAATGTTATTCTATTTTTTTTATGAAATGTTCTTTGGCAATATGATTTGAACCTGCGGAGCCACTTCCCAATATTGTTATCAAACGTGTCTTAGTTTCCAATTTATAGTAAAACAATATAATAATGTTCATTAGACATATTCCTTTATTTCAGTATTACTTTTGATATTATCGCACGGGTTTTAAAGCGTGTGGAAACAGCGTTTTTCTTTTATAATAAAATACGTATAGCGAACGCGGAAAGCTTACTTTTCCCACTTCCACTTTGATCTGCCACTGGCAGTAAAGATTGTTCTGATACAATGGTGTACTCATCCAAACTTGGCCTTTATCTCCGCTTATCATTGCCCCAGTACCGTTGCATGCATCTGTAAAATGCGGACGTTTTCGGTTATTATACGTCTGGAAGGAAAGCGTTGTCTCGTCGCGTCACCTCCACTATCTATAATATGCAAATTGTTGAGCCACAAATAAACACAACACCGTCATTGATGACGAGCAATGTAGATTAGTGCAATGGTATATATCAATATTATGTGAATAAACGTAGCGGTCGATATCCAAACCTGTATGTAAGTAGCCGGGGATATTGCGTGACGCAGATACTACTGCATAACATAAGTATTCACTTAAGTCAACCTTAGACTCCAACTTGGTGAAACTCTTCACGTGGATAATTGATGTACATTAGTGTAGTTCTTCTTGATTTTCAAATGTTCACGAATTATTGTCGACTGTCATTATTCGAATCGCTACTATAAGAACAACTAATACATTTATTGAATACGTCCTAAGTACAAATGTACCTAAGTAGTATGTGGGTGCATCTGAAGCTCCACATTTGAGGAGCAATTTGCTTCATTCTGATTGGTTGAAATTTGAAATGGAGCGTTCTGATTGGTTGTGCGCTCATTGCCGCCAGGGGGCGCCACATGAAATCCCCTATTATCGCTCAAATGAGGAGCACTTTCTGATTGGTCGAGAGCAGTTTCACCACCAGGGGGCGCCACGGGGTAATTGTGTCGACGGATCTGATTGGTCGAGAGCCGTCACTTGACCTATGACGTCACAGCTCATTTGCAGAAATTTGGATAAATTTGGATAAATTACACCGTTTTGTAGTGAAACCGTCACCAGGGGGCGCATCGTATCATCCCCTATTATCGCCCCCGAGACATTGTTTTGCGGTAATATTGTCGGCAGGGGCGCCACAGGGACCCATCATCTGATTGGTCAAGAGCAGTTTCACTACCGGGGGCGCCACGGGGTTAATTGTGTGGACGGATCTGATTGGTCGAGAACCATCACGTGAATTATGACGTCACAGCTCATTTGCATAATTTTGCATAAATTAGCATAAAACGCCCCCGAGACATTGTTTTGCGGTAATATTGTCGCCAGGGGCGCTACGTGTCAAACGTGTCGACGGTTCTGATGGGTCGAGAGCCGTCACTTGACCTATGACGTAACAGCTCCTCCCCTATTATCTAAAATGAGATTTTGTTCTGTCGTCTGTAGTGAACCCTAATACGGACCCTGTAGTGTTAGTAACCCTAATGAAAGGTCAAAGGTCACCGACCTTTAGTACTGATACGATTGCCAGTTAGGGTTAGGGTTAGTAACCCTAATTCTGTCGTCTTCGGTTTAATACTGACGATTATGACGCGCTTTCCGAGACGTGTCTGGGTACAGAACCGGTTTCATGTAGTTTTTTTCTTCTTTTCTGGAACGTTCGAACGACGTCATGGAATTTTCCACGCTCACGAAAAGAAACACCATCCCGCATTTTCACCCTGCTAGCAGACTGAAACCTAGCGGACGAAAGTTCGTGCATGTAGCGGGAAAAACGTAACCGTGCATGTAAGCTATGCGACGCATATATTGCCTCGTTGCATTATATCGAGAACCTTTCGACGTATTTCGTTTCGCGTCGACATCTAAGTACCGCCTATTTCACAACGAGTCTGCAAAAAACACCGCGAGGTCAAAAGGTCAAGGTCAATGTCAACAAAACAAACACCGCCGCTTTCTGGAACGTTCGAACGAAGTCACGCCTTTTCACCCAGCTAGCAGATTGAAATCTAGCGGACGAAAGTTCGTGCATGCAGCAGGAAAAACACGGGAAAAACCCAGAAAAAGTACATCGTCAGCAAACTTTCAGGGTAAACTGTAGGAGGTATGGGTAAATTGTAGGAATTATGGGTAAACTGTAGGAGTTATGGGTAACCTGTAGGAATTATGGGTAAACTGTAGGAATTATGGGTAACCTGTAGGCATTATGGGTAAACTATAGGAGTTATGGGTAACCTGTAGGAATTATGGGTAAACTGTAGGAGTTATGGGTAAATTGTAGGAGGTATGGGTAAACTGTAGGAAGGCTTGTGCGCTCCCACTCGTCTTGTCTTTTTTCACACTGGTCAGTCGCTGTTGGTGGACTTTGGCTTGTACGCTTCCACTCGTCTTGTCTTTTTCACACTGGTCAGTCGCTGTTGGTGGACTTTGGCTTGTGTACTTCCACCCGTCTTGTCTTTTTTGAACCGGTTCTGACGCACAACACGTGCACAGTGCTCCGTGGCGGCGGCGGTAGGGAAAAAGGTGTAACCCCAACCTGTTGTCGGTTGTATAACCCGAACCTGTTGTCGGCTGCATAACCCTAGGTGTGACCCCAACCTGTTATCGGTTGTATAACCCTAGATAGCCTGCATTGAGACAGTGGTAAATGTCTCCATACATATCACACAGTGGTCAATGTATCCACGCATATCACATGACAACCGCCCGTGTTCCGTGGTGGCGGCGGTATGGAAAGAGGTGTAACCCAACCTGTTGTCAGTTGTATAACCCTAGATAGCCTGCATCGAGACAGTGCTGTTTGCCAACCCTATCATCACATAGTTGTTGGCTCGTAGATAGCCTGCATTGAAACGTTGTGTATGACAATGTCTTGTTTTCTTCAAGTTGTGTGTGACGATGTCTTGTTTTCTTCAAGTTGTGTGTGACAGTGTCTTGTTTTCTTCAAGTTGCGTATGACAGTGTCTTGTTTTCTTCAAGTTGTGTTCAATGTCTCCACGCATGTCACACAGTGGTAAATGTCTCCACACATATCACATGGTGGTGAATGTCTCCATGCATGTCACATGGCAGTCGATGTCTCCATGCATGTCACATGGCCGTCAATGTCTCCATGCATACCATATGGCGGTCAATGTCTGCATACATATCACACAGTGGTAAATGTCTCCATGCATGTCACATGACGGTCAATGTATCCACGCATAATTACCCATATCAACATATCAATTGCCTTTAATTTGTATTTAATCACAGCAACAGTAATTATTTTCGTAGTATTATTAAAAAGGTCAAGTTATTTTTATCCTCGTGAATGAAATCACAATTAGCTTCTAAACTTAGTAGTGTGTTTCTTTGATTTTAATATTTATTTATTTCATAAAGATCTTAATAACGCTCGTGTATATTTTAAGAACTAGCGTACTTCATATGGTAAATCAATCCACATGATCTGGACAAGAGTTGGACAAGACGTGTATTTGCTCTATCACGCTTACAATCATCTATATAATAAATGACGGCTGTTACCACTTGACCGTAACATCGTAGTAATGTACATTCAATTGATTGAAATGTTCTCGATATATCTTACCGTAGTTGAATTCCAATGCAGTGTACTTCATCTCCATGCCGTGCAAATTCATGTGGTGAAAGCCACGGTTGCTATCAAAGGCAACAAACATAGTGTTGGTAAAGGAGAAAATGGTATTCGGCAATTGGCTACCACCAAATGAGCCCAACAGTGGAGAGCTACTCGTCGCTCCGTCGTATACACGTACTGGGCGTGTCTCGTACGATGACCAGTTGTCCACGTCAAACCGCACGAAGTCCAGTTTTATTATCTATTAAGAATAAAGCATAGTCAAATATCAAACATACTATGTAAAATACAAAGGTATCTTACGAAACGAAGGTAATTTGTTAGATAATGTCATTGTCTTGACCCTTTCGTGGACACTCGTAAAAACGATATTTTTTGACGAGGAGGCAGAAGAATGGGTTGTTGTGAATTATTTGATAACTAATAAAATCAACCCTTATATGGTGAACAAGCTAATTAAATCGAAAATCTCGGGCGGATGTAATGATGGAACATAAACGCACACTTTTCTCAGATTTCATTTATGTTATCATTAAATTAAATTATTAAACATAAACGTTATTGATTTGAAAGAAAGAGTTTGGAACGCACGTATATTAGTATGTTGTAGGACGCCACTTCCTAACCAGCAGCATTGAAGATAACGGTATGTGTAACTCAAATACCTTTCATAAATCATTGAATTTTGACTCACATTCCACAGCTGTTTTAGAAGTCGAATAATATATACTGTGTTTCTCACCCAATGTTTTATTAACACGGTTTATACACTCAAATTTTCCACAATCGACATACTAGTAATAATATTTGAAATATACACAAATCGTCTGCTAAACATCGTAACGGAGAGAGTCAATCTTTTCAGACATCGGTAGTAATAGTATTGTATCAAAATTATGCAAAAATCAATTAATTAATTTTTTTTTTTTTTTTTTACATCAAGAAATCAAAACATGAAGATACGTGTTTTTGAAAATGATATCTTTTGAACAAAGACAACACAGACTCTTTGAAACAAGGATAATTTCGCCACAAATGGTACAGCATGTTCATATCAAGCTAATCAGAGATATAGCAGAAAGTTCAGCTATTGATTTTCCGGTTGATATTTCTTAGATGTACAAAACATTAGAATATTGTTCGAAGTGCAAAAAACAAATACGAAAGACACCTTTGCCAGTGCGGTCAGCTAAAGAATGATGTACCTTAAATCGTACTAATAGAACGTGGTATTGCGCTGAGAAAAATTAAAATAAAATTCCGATAATGAAAATATTTTAATCATATAAAAGTTTTAAGCCTTTGTCAACATATAATACGGTTAAAAAGAATTGTTTGTGTGTGTGTGTGTGTGTGTGTGTGTGTGTGTGTGTGTGTGTGTGTGTGTGTGTGTGTGTGTGTGTGTGTGTGTGTGTGTGTTTGAGTATGTGTATGTGTGTGGGTGTGTCTGTGTGTGTGTGTGTGTGTGTGTGTGTGTGTGCATGTGTTTTTTTGTGTGCGTGAGCTTTCGTACGTATGTACGTTCGTGATTTGCTTGCGTGAGAGTGGATGTTTGTGAATGCTATGCGTGCGTACATTTGTTGTGTCTTTTTGTGGTGCATACGGTGTGTGCGGTGTGTTTGTGTTGATGAACAAATGTGGATATGAATGTGTGTGTGTGTGTGTATGTGTGTGTGTGTGTGTGTGTGTGTGTGTGTGTGTGTGTGTGTGTGTGTGTGTGTGTGTGTGTGTGTGTGTGTATATATATATATATATATATATATATGTGTGTATATATATATATATATATATATTTGTGTGTGTGTGTGTGTGTGTGTGTGTGTGTGTGTGTGTGTGTGTGTGTGTGTGTGTGTGTGTGTGTGTGTGTGTGTGTCTTACAAATAACTTACTTTGCTTGATTCCACAACAATCTTCCAACGACATCTCATTATTGCTTTGTATTGATATGGCTCAATAACAAAACTGCCATTTGAACCCTCCAATATGCCGGTATTTCCAGTACACCCTGCGATGAGGAAATAACACACAATCATTTTAGTCGTTTCTTGAACTGCAACATTTAATATTTTGATATTGTGGTCGGTTTATCAGTACTCATAGAGGTGTTGTTTGTTGAATTGTGCGTTTTAACATAAACAACCCGATATCAAATATTGTGATCTCTAGTTGTTGTATCAGCGATCCGTCAAAAACTCCAACCCAGTTGTTCGCCCTATGTTTCAGCAGTCAAGCTACATGTTGATTTTGATCTTCGTCTTTTCTTCGTCTTTTTCATATTAATGCTATTGTCATATTGGGTTTCGCAATGGCTGTTCTATATTCTGAATTTGCCGATTACTGATATTGGTGGCATTGTATTGTTACGTTTTATATAATATGAACTATTAAATTGTGATCAACACAGCCATCAGAAACATAAAAGCGGAAAATTAACTGGCATCGACAACATTAATTATGAAATATTGCACGTCTGGATGGAAAGAGATACTATGCAAGATATTTGTTTCAACTTTGTCGAGAAATATTAATGAGAAGTAGATTATCAAAGATATCTTAACAATAATTGAAATTAAGAGATCGAGTAATTACCGTTGCCAAATAATGTTCTACATGTTGAGGTTTTGCTTAATCCCTAAAACTTAATCAGGATTGTATGATCAATGTCATCAACGGCTGCATATGTATAAAGCAATGTACGTCCTATTATTTTATATTTGTCCATATTTAGAATTACATCAGTCTGTGCTTTTGCAAGATCAGTTTATGTAGGAAGAAGATGCAGAATGGAGGCAAATCAGATGGACTAATGGGAAAACGTTTTGTACTGTGAAACATAGCATGTATTACGTAATGCTTAGCTGTCGCTGAAATTGTGGAATTCAACGGATACTTGGGGAAACGTATTTAACAAATTGAGCCATGGAATCACATCAACGAATCTCTTCTGAACAGAATATACCAAATTGTTTTCTCTATATATTAACGTATATATTTAACACTAGATGTGACATTTGGTGACTAGTGTGAAACAACTGATGAACTGTGCCACCTGTATAACACAAAAAGGCGACACTTTTCAGTTGTTCAACACTAATCATATTACCATGATTCCGGATCTTCCTGATTAAAAACGGGGCATACGTTAATTAAGGCAGGTAGAAACAATTTGTTTGTGAAAGATGCAAACATTTATACATATCAACATCAATGCGTGACTTGCTTACCAAAGGCAATGGAAGAAGCCTCATAAGATATGACAAATCCATTTGATGTGACCGAACTGTCGCTCTTGAAGACAACATGCACCTCGTTGCTTGAGGACATCACATCATGTGGCAATATATTGCCACAAAACATGCTGCCTTCTTCTTCTGTCCTAGTGTACTGGAGACTGACACTGTCGTTTGAACAGCTGTTACTTTCTAACACATCAAATCTTTCGAAGTGGAGGAGCACTCTCTGTCATGAAAGGCACATCAATATGTAGTAATGTCATTAACAGTGAATTGTGTGAAAAGGTTTATTCTGGCGGATGCAATCCATCAGTTGTATTTTACTTTGGAAATGTCAACATTCAACGAATATATTGCCGTTCATATTTCCTGAAATGATGAAAAGTACAAGGTTCAATGTTATTCTATTTTTATTATGAAATATTTATTGGCAATATGATTTAAAACTGCAGAGCCACTTCCCTTTACTTTTATCAAACGTTTCTTAGTTTCCTATTTACAACAAAACAATATAGTAATGCTCATAAGACATATTCCTTTATCTGAGTATTACTTTTGATATTATCGCACGGTTTTGTAAGCGTGTGCAAACAACGTTTTTCTTTTATAATAAAATACGTATAGCGAACGCGGAAAGCTTACTTTTCCCACTTCCACGTTGATCTGCCACTGACAGTAAAGATTGTTCTGATACAATGGTGTACTCATCCAAATTTGGCCTTCATCTCCGCTGATAACTGCCCCAGATCCGTTGCATGCATCTGCAAAATGCGGAAGTTTTCGGTTATTATACGTCTGGTAGGAAAGCGTTGTCTCGTCGCTTCACCTCCACTGTCTATAATATACAAAGTGTTGAGCCACAAATAAACACAACACCGTCATTGATGACAAGCAATGTAGATTACTGGAATGGTGTGTATCAATATTATGTGAATAAAAAAGTAGCGGTCGACGTTCAATCCTGTTTGTAAGTAGCCGGGAAAATTGCGTCACGCAGATACTACGGCATAACGTAAGTATGTTAAGTCAACGTTCGTCTCCAACTGGTCGAAAGCTTCATGTGGATAATTGATGTACATTAGTGTAGTTTTTGATTTTCAAATGTGCACGAATTATTGTCGACTGTCATTATTCGAATTGCTACTATAAGAACAACTAATACCTATATTGAATACGTCCTAAGTACACATGTACTTATATATTTTAAATGTCCACAACGTTACTATTAGCAGGCGCTTGTGGCAAAATATAATTACACATAGCAACATATCAATTGCCTTTAATTTGTATTTAATTACAGCAAAGTAATTATTCTCGTAGTAATATTAAAAGGTCAAGTTAGTTTACTTTCCTGAATGAAATCACAATAAGCTTCTAAACTTAGTAGTGTGTTTCTTTGATTTTAATATTTATTTCTTTCATAAAGATCTTCATAACCATAGTGCATATTTTAAGCACTAGCGGTCTTCATTTGCTAAATCAATCCACATGATCTGGACAAGAGTTGAACAAGTCGTGTACTTGCTCAAATATCACGCTTGCAATCATTTATATGATAAATAACGGCTGTTACCACTTGACCGTAACATCGCAGTAATGTACATTCAATTGATTGAAATGTTCTCGACATATCTTACCGTAGTTGAATTCCAATGCAGTGTACTTCATCTCCATGCCGTGCAAATTCATGTGGTGAAAGCCACGGTTGCTATCAAAGGCAACAAACATAGTGTTGGTAAAGGAGAAAATGGTATTCGGCAATTGGCTACCACCAAATGAGCCCAACAGTGTAGAGCTACTCGTCGCTCCGTCGTATACACGTACTGGGCGTGTCTCGTACCATGACCAGTTGTCCACGTCAAACCGCACGAAGTCCAGTTTTATTATCTATTAAGAATAAAGCATAGTCAAATATCAAACATACTATGTAAAATACAAAGGTATCTTAAAAAAGGAATGTAATTTGTTAGATAATGTCATTGTCTTCACTCTTTCCAAGACACTCGTAAAAACGATATATTTCGACGAGGTGACAGAAGAATGGGTTGTTGTGAATTATTTAATAACTAATAAAATCAGCCTTTATATGACGAACAATCCAACTAAATCGAAAATCTCGGGCGGATGTAATGACGGCAAATAAACGTACACTTTCCTCAGATATCATGTGATTTATCATTTTATTAAATTATTAAACATAAACTTTATTGATTTGTAAGAAAGAGCTTGGAACGCACCTATATTAATATGTTATAGGACTCCACTTCCTAACAATAATTAATTATACCTCTTTATAAAGCAATAGTTAGACCTCATTTAGAATACTGTATACAAGCATGGAGACCATATCGTAAGAAGGATATAGATACGCTTGAACGCATACAAAGGAGAGCAACTAAAATGATTCCATAACTGAGAGACCTTAGTTATGAAGAACGCCTGAAAGAATGTGGTTTAACAACCCTAGAGATAAGGATGTTAAGAGGAGATCAAATTGAAGTTTTTAAGATATTGAATGGGTATGAAAATATTGATAGAAATATGTTTTTCTCACTCAAGAAGGATAGCAGAACTAGAGGACATGAGATAAAATTAGTAAAGGATCAATGTAGATTGGACATCAGGAAGCACTCGTTCTCACAGAGGACAATAAATGAATGGAACAAATTGTCTACAGATTGTGTAACTGCTAGCAGCGTGAATATGTTTAAAAACAAGGTTGACACATATCTCAGGAGGGCGGGTTATAAGTAAACGAACATTGTTGGACTCTCGATAAGCCAATGGCTTCCTTGTCCACTTGCCATCTGGGCCTTTGGCTTGGATGGCAAATCTTGTTAAATCTTGTTAAACCAGCAGCATTGAAGATAACGGTATGTGTAACACAATTACATTCCACAAAACATTGAATTTTTACTGTGAGTGTGTGTGTGTGTGTGTGTGTGTGTGTGTGTGTGTGTGCGTGTGTGTGTGCGTGGGTTTTTGTGTGTGTGTTTGTGTGCGTGAGCTTTCGTGTGTGTGAATGCGTTTGTCATTTGTTGCGTTTGAATGAAGGTTTGTGACTGCTATGCGTGCGTGTGTGGTGTGTGTATTGTTTTGTGTAGTGTGTGTGTGTTTGTTTGTGCGTGTTCGTGGATGCGTGAGTGCGTGCGTGTGTGTTTTATGGTGTATATGGTGTGTGCGGTGTGTTTGTTTGTATGAATAAATGTGGATATGTATGAATGTGTTTGTATATATATATATATATATATATATATATATATATATATATATATATATATGTATGTATGTATGTATGTATATCTTACAAATAACTTACTTTGCTTGATTCCACAACAATCTTCCAATGACACCTCATTGTTGCTTTGTATTGGTCTGGCTCAATGACAATACTGCCATTTGAACCCTCCAATATGCCCGTATTTCCTGCACACCCTGCGACGAGGATATAACACACGATAATTTTAGGGGTGCTCTGAACTGTGCCATTTAATATTTTCATATTGTGGTCGGTTTATCAGTACTTAAAATGTGCTGTTTGTTGCATAGTGTGTTTTAACATAAAATACCCTATATAAAATGTTGTGATCTCTAGGTATGCTATCTGTCAAAACTCCATCCCAATTGTTCGCTCTATGTATCAGCAGTCCAGCTACATATTGATTTTAATCTTCGTTTTCCGTCGTCTTTTCCACGTTAATGCTATTATATTATTGGATTTCGCAATGACCGTTCTGTCTCCATCTTTTGAATTTGACGATTTCTGATATTTGTGGCATTGTCAAATTGTAATATCCTCACAGGGTGTAATCAACAGCCATAAAAAAGTAAAAGCGGAAAATGTTCAGGCATAGACAACATCAATGATGAAATGTTGCAAGTCAGCATGGAAATAGAAACCATTAAAGATATTTGTTTCAACTTTGTCGACAAATATTGATGAGAAGTATATTATCGAAGATATCTTAGCAATAATTGAAATTACGAGATCGAGTAATTTCCGTTGCCAAATAATTTTCCACAAGTTGAGGTTTTGCTGAATCCATAACAGCTATATTGTGAAGGCAGGAATGGTAGTATTCTAATAACAGGAGTTCTATTAATTATTAAAAAAAAGATACACATCAATACCGATGAAAATTGCACATATCGTGTATGTGGAAAAAAAAAACAGCAACGACACTTTTGAGGAATATTCTGTCTGACATTGTTGTTATACTAACGTTTTGTGCTTAAGCTGCTGGTATGTCACTTTAACTTAGGATATGTGTTGGGAAAACAATAAATTTTGTCACGCTAGTTCTGTTTACCAATAAGACGAAATTATGTTAAAGAGCATTGAACTTTAATATGCTCTCGGCCATCCAATGGAAAATATCACGAAGACAATCCGGAACTGATTTCGGGAAGAACTATATATCAGGTAAGCATTGAAATATAAACATGTATGTTCTCTATATAAAGGTTCTGATTCAAGGCTGTGATCAATGAGCTGCGTTAAGTTGCGTAGATACTGATAATTAATTGTCTTTAGAGAAAGGCTTGTGGAACACCAAATGAAACAGGGAATACATATTAAAGTATGTTCCGGATATTCTTTCGTTGACATTAGGTGTCAATTATATATGACGAATCCAATTTCAACGTTTTGTCAAATTACATCACATCTTAACGACAAACACTTGATCAGGATGTCATGATCAATGGCATCAACGGCTGGATATGTATAAAGCAATGTACGTTCTATTATTTTACATTTGTCAATATTTAGAATTACATCAGTATGTACATTTCCAAGGGCAGTTCATGTAGGAAGAAGATGCAGAATGGAAGCAAATCAGATGGACAGATGGGAAAACGTGTTGTCCAGTGAAACATAGCATTTATTACGCAATGTTTAACTGTTGCTGCAATTGTGGAATTCAACGGATACTTTGGGAAACATATTTAACAAATTGGGCCATGGAATAACATGAAAGAATCTGTTCTAAACAGAATATACCAAATTGTTTTCTGTAGATATTAAGGTATATGTTTAACACTAGAGGTGACATTTGATGACTAGTGTGAAACAACCGATGAGCCGACACTTTTCAGTTGTTCCACACTAATCATATTACCATGATTGCGGATCATACTGACTAAAAACGGGGCATACGATAACTAAGGCAGGTGTAGACAATTTGTTTGTGAAAGATGTAAACATTTATTAATATCTACATCTATGCGTGACTTGCTTACCAAAGGTAGTGGAGGAAACCTCATATGAGATAACAAATCCCTTTGATGTGACTGAACTGTCGCTCTTGAAGACAACATTCACCTCGTTGCTCGAGGATATCACATCATGTGGCAATGTATTGCCACAGAACATGTTGCGTTCTTCTTCTGTCCTAGTGTACTTGAGACTGACACTGTCGTTTGAACAGCTGTTACATTCTTGCACATCAAATCTTTCGAAGTGGAGGAGAACCCTCTGTCATGAAAGTCACATCAATATGTAGTAATGTCATTCACAGTGAATTGAAAAGGTTTATTCTGGCGGTTGCAATCCATCAGTTGTAATTTACATTGTAAATGTTAACATTCAACGAATATATTGTCGTTCATATTTCCCCAAATGATGAAAAGTACAAGTTTCAATGTTTCAAATTTCCATTGGCAATATGATTTGAAACTGCGGTGCCACTTCCCATTATTGGTATCAAACGTTTCTTGGTTTCCAATTTACAACAGAACAATATAATAATGCTCATGTGACATATTCATTTATTTCAGTATTACTTTTGATATTATCGCATGTTTTTTTTTAAAGCGTGTGGGAACAGCGTTTTTCGTTTATAATAAAATACGTATAGCGATCGCGAAAAGCTTACTTTTCCCAATTCCACGTTGATCTGCCACTGACAGTAAAGATTGTTCTGATACAATGGTGTACTCATCCAAATTTGGCCTTCATCTCCGCTTAACTTTGCCCCAGTACCGTTGCATGCATCTGCAAAATGCGGGCGTTTTCGGTTATTATGCGTCTGGTAGGAAAGCGTTGTCTCGTCGCGTCACTTCCAATATACAAATTATTGAGCTACAAACATACACAACGTCGTCGTTGATGACGAGCAATGTAGATTACTGCAAGGGTGTGAATCAATATTACGTGAATAAATGTAACGGTCGACGTTCAATCCTGTTTGTAAGTAGCCGGGGATATTGCGTGACGCAGATACTACTGCACAACATAAGTATTTACCAACGTCAACGTTCGACTCCAAATTGGTCGAAATTTTCATGTGGATAATTTATGTACATTAGTGTAGTTTTGTTTTTCAAATGTGCACGAATTATTCTCGACTGTCATTATTCGAATCGCCACTATAAGAACAACTAATACATATATTGAATACGTCTTAAGTACAAATGTACGTATATTTTAAATGTCCACAACGTTACTAGTAGCAGACACTTGTAAGAAAAATATAATTACCCATAGCAACATATCAATTGCCTTTAATTTTTATTTAATTACAGCAACAGTAATTATTATCGTAGTATTATTATAAAAGTCAAGTTAGTTTACCCTCCTGAATGAAATCACAGTAGGCTTCTAAATTTAGTAGTGCGTTTCTTTGATTTTAATATTAAAAAAAATATCTTTATAACGATCGTGTATATTTTAAGCACTTCAGTAGTTCATTTCAGAAATAAGTCCACATGATATGGACAAGAGCTGAACATGTCATGTATTTGCTCAACTATCACGCATGCAATCATTTATATCATAAATAACGGTTGTTACCACTTGATCGTAACATCCAGAAAAGGTACGTTTAGTGTATTTAAATGTTCTCGACATATCTTACCGTAGTTGAATTCCAATGCAGTGTACTTCATTTCCATGCCGTGCAAATTGATATGGTAAAAGTCACGGTTGCTATCAAAGGCAACAAACAGATTGTTGGTGAAAGAGAAAATGGTATTCGGCAATTGGCTACCACCAAATGAGCCCATCAGTGGAGAGCTACTCGTCGGTCCGTCGTATACACGTACTGGGGGTGTCTCGTACCATGACCAGTTGTCCACATCAAACCACACGAAGTCCAGTTTTATTATCTATTAAGAATCAAACAAAGTCAAATATCAAACATACTATGTAAAATACAAAGGTATCTTATAAAACGAAGGTAACTTGTTAGATAATATCATTGTCTTGACCCTTTCGAAGACACTCGTAAAAACGGTATATTTCGACCAGGTGGCAGAAGAATGGGTTGTAAAAAATCAGCCCTTATATCATGAACAATCTAACTAAATCGAAATTCTCGGGCGGATGTATTGACGGAACATAAACGTACACTTTCCTCAGAAGTCATTTATGTTATCATTTAATTAAATTAATAAACATAAACGTTATTGATTTTTAAGAAAGAGTGTAGTATGTTGTAGGATGCCAGTTCCTTACCAACAGCATCGAAGATAACACTGTGTGTAACACAATTACCTTAAACTAAAAATTTGAATTTTGACTCACATTCCACAGCTGTTTTAAAAATCGAATAATATATAATGTGTTTCTGAAGCAACGTTTTATTAACATCGGTTAAACACTCAACTTTTGCACAATCTACATACTAATAATAATATTTCAAATATACTCAAATGGACTGCTAAACCTCGTAACGGAGACAGTCAATCTTTTCAGACATCGGTAGTTATAGTATTGTATCAAAAGTGTGCAAACATTAATTCATTAATTTTGGTTCGCAAAAAAAATTTACATCAAGTAAACAAGCCATGTGATACATATTTTTTTGAAAATGACATCCTTTGAGCAAAGACATGGCAGACAACATAGATTGTTTGAAACAAAGACAATTTCTTCATACTGGTAAAACATGTTCATATCAAGCTAATCAGAGATATTACAGAAAGTTAAGCTATTGATTTTCCGGTTGATATTTCTTAGATGTAAATTCATTCGAATATTGTTCGAACTGCATAAAACAAATACGAAAGACACGTTTGCCAGTGTGGCCAGCTATTGAATTATGTACCTTAAATCATATTCAGAGAACGTGGGTATTGCGCTGAGAAAGTAAAATAAAATTCCGATATTCAAAATGTTTTATTCATATAAAACGTTTAAAGCCTTTGTCAACATATAATACGTTTTAAAAGAATTGTTAGTGCGTGCGGGCGTGTGTGTGTGTGTGAGTGTGCGTGTGTGTGTGTGTGTGTGTGTGTGTGTGTGTGTGTGTGCGTGCGTGCGTGCGTGCGTGCGTGCGTGCGTGCGTGCGTGCGTGCGTGCGTGCGTGCGTGCGTGAGTGCCTGTGTTTTTTGTGTGATTGTGTGCGTGAGCTTTCGTATGTGTGAGCGATCGTCATTAGCGTGCGTGTGAGTGAATGTTTGTGACTGCTATGCGTCCGTATATTGGTTGTGTGCTTGTGTGTGGTGTGTGTGTGTATTTTTGTGTATAGTGTGTGTGTGTGTGTTTGTGTTTTCGTGCTCGTGGGTTCGTGCTTGCGTGCGTGCGTGTGTGTTTTGTGGTGCATATGGTGTGTGCGTTGTGTTTGTGTGCATGAACAAATGTGGATATGTATGAATGTGTTTGTATATATATATATATATATATATATATATATATATATATATATATATATATATATATATATATATATACAAACACATTCATACATATCCACATTTGTTCATCTTACAAATAACTTATATATATATATATATATATATATATATATATATATATATATATCTTACAAATAACTTACTTTGCTTGATTCCACAACAATCTTCCAACGACACCTCATTATTGCTTTGTATTGGTCTGGCTCAATGACAAAACTGCCATTTGAACCCTCCAATATGCCAGTATTTCCTGCACACCCTGCGATGTGGAAATAACACACGTTAATTTTAGTGGTGCTCTGAACTGTGCCATTTAATGTTTTCATATTGTGGTCAGTTTATCAATACATATAGATGTGTTGTTTGTTGCATAGGGCGTTTTAACATAAAATACCCTATATAAAATTTTTTTATCTCTAGGTATGCTATCTGTCAAAACTCTAACCCAGTTGTTCGCTCTATGTTTCAGCAGTCCAGCTACATATTGATTTTAATCTTTGTCTTTTCGTCGTATTTTCCACGTTAATGCTATTGTCAAATTGTTTTTCGCAATGGCCGTTCTATTTTCATCTTCTGATTTGAAGATTTCTGATATTGGTGGCATTGTATTGTTATGCTCTGTGTAATATGAACTGTCAAATTGTAATATCCTCACAGGGTGTAATCAACACAGCCATAAAAATGTAAAAGCGGAAAATGTCCAGGCATAGACAACATCAATGATGAAATGTTGCAAGTCAGCATGGAAATAGAAACCATTCAAGATATTTGCTTCAACTTTGTCGACAAATATTGATGAGAAGTAGATTATCGAAGATATCTTACCAATAACTGAAATTAGGAGATATAATAATTACCGTTGCCAAATAATTGTCCACAAATTGAGGTTTTGCTCAACCCCTAACACCTATATTGTGAAAGTATGAATGGTAGTATTCTAACAACAGAAGTTCTAGTAATTATTCCAAAAAAGATACACATCAATACCGATGAATATTGCGAAGATCGTGACTGTGAAAAAAAACAGCAACGACACTTTTGAGGAATATTCTGTCTGAAATTGTTGTCATAGATAATTCATGTGTTTTTTGTTAAGCTGGTGGTATGACATTTTAACTTAGGATAAGCGCTGGGAAAACAATTAATGTTGTCACGCTAGTTCGGTTTACCAATAATAAGAAATTATTAAAGAGCTTTGAACTTTACTATGCTCTCGGCCGTCCAATGGAAAATATCACGAAGACAATCCGGATCTGATTTCGGGGAGAACTATATATCAGGTAAGCATTGAAATATAAACATGTAAGTTCTATATATATATATATATATATATATATATATATATATATATATATATATATATATATATATATATATATATATATATATATATATATATATATATATATATATATATATATATATATATATAAAGGTTGTGATTCAAGCCTGTTATCAATGAGCTGCGTTAAATTCAGTATATAGTGACAAGTAATTGTCGTTAGAGAAAGGCTTGTGGAACACCAAATGAAACAGGGAATGCATATTAAATATGTTCCGTATATTCATTCGTTGATATTAGGTGTATATCAATTAGATATGACGAATCCAATTTCAACGTTTTGTCAAATTACATCACATCTTAACGACAAACACTTGATCAGGATGTCATGATCAATGGCATCAACTATCAACGGCTGGATATGTATAAAGCAATGTACGTTCTATTATTTTACATTTGTCAATATTTATGATTACATCTGTACATTTCCAAGAGCAGTTCATGTAGGAAGTAGATGCAGAATGGAAGCAAACCAGATGGACAGATAGGAATACGTTTTATCCGGTGAAACATAGCATTTACTACGCAATGATTAACTGTTGCTGCAATTGTGGAATTCAACGGATACTTGAGGAAACGTATTTAACAAATTAGGCCATGAAATAACATCAAGGAATCTGTTCTAATCAGAATATACCAAATTGTTTTCTCTAGATATTAAGGTATATGTTTAACACTAGAGGTGACATTTGATGAGTAGTATGGAACAACTGATGAACCGTGCCAACTGTATAACACCACAAGGCGACACTTTTCAGTTGGTCCACACTTATCATATTACCATGATTGCGGATCATCCTGGTTAAAAACGGGGCATACGATAACTAAGGCAGGTATAGACAATTTGTTTGTAACAGATGTAAACATTTATGCTTATCAACATCAATGCGTAAGTTGCTTACCAAAGGCAGTGGAGGAAGCCTCATATGAGACGACAAATCCCTTTGATGTGACTGAACTGTCGCTCTTGAAGACAACATTCACCTCGTTGCTCGAGGATATCCCATCATGAGGCAATTTACTGCCACAGAACACGCTGCGTTCTTCTTCTGTCCTTGTGTACTTGAGACTGACACTGTCGTTTGAACAGTTGTTACTTTCTTGCACTTCAAATCTCTCGAAGTGGAGGAGCACTCTCTGTCATGGAAGCCACATCAATATGTAGTAATGTCATTCACAGTGAATTGTGGGAAAAGGTTTATTCTAGCGGATGCAATCCATCAGTTGTATTTTACATTGGAAATGTCAACATTCAACGAATATATTTTCGTTAATTTTTCCTCAAATGATGAACAGTAAAAGTTTCAACGTTATCCTATTTTTTTATGAGATATGCATTGGCAATATGATTTGAACCTGCGGAGCCACTTCCCATTATTGGTATCAAACGTGTCTTGGTTTCCAATTGATAACAAAACAATATCATAATGTTCATAGGACACATTCGTTTATTTCAATATCATGATTTATATTATTGCTCGTTTTTTTAAAGCGTATGGAAACAGCATTTTTGTTTTATAATAAAATACGTATAGCGATCGCGGAAAGCTTACTTTTCCAACTTCCACGTTGATCTGCCACTGACAGTAAAGATTGTTCTGATACAATGGTGTACTCATCCAAACTTGGCCTTCATCTCCGCTTAACATTGCCCCAGGACCGTTGCATGCATCTGTAAAATGCGAACTTTTTCGTTTATTATACGTATGTTAGGAAAGCGTTGTCTCGTCGAGTCACCTCCAACGTCTATAATATACAAATTGTTGAGCCACAAATAATCACAACGCCGTCACTGATGACGAGCAATGTAGATAACTGCAATTGTGTGTATCAATATTATATATACCTGTTTGTAAGTAGCCGGGGACAATGCGAGACGCAGATACTACTGCATAACATAAGTATTCACTAAAGCCAACGTTCGACTCCAAATTGGTGGAAATCTTCACGTGGATAATTGATGTACATTAGTGTAGTTTTTGATTTTCAAATGTGCACGAATTATTGTCGACTGTCATTATTGGAATCGCTACTATAAGAATAATTTACACATATATTGAATACGTCCTAAGTACAAATGTACGTATATTTTAAATGTCCACAACGTTACTAGAAGCAGGCACTTGTAGGAAAAATATAATTACCCATTGCAACGTATCAATTGCCTTTAACTTCTATTTAATTACAGCAACAGTAATTATTCTTGTAGTATTATTAAAAAGGTCAAATTAATTTACCCTCCTGAATGAAATCACAATAAGCTTCTAAATTTATTAGTGTGTTTCTTAGATTTTAATATTTATTTATTTTATAAATATCTTCATAACGATCGTGTATATTTTAAGCACTAGAGTACTTCATTTCCGAAATCAATCCACATAATCTGGACAAGTCGTTTATTTGCTCAAATATCACGCTTCCAATCATTTATAGGATAAATAATGGCTGTTACAACTTGACCGTAACATCGTAATAATGCACATTTAATTTATTAAAATGTTCTCGACATATCTTACCGTAGTTGAATTCCAATGCAGTGTACTTTATCTCCATGCCTTGCAAATTCATCTTGTGAAAGTCACGGTTGCTATCAAATGCTACAAACAGACTGTTGGTGAAGGAAAAAATGGTATTCGGCAATTGACTACCACCAAATGAGCCCAACAGTGGAGAGCTACTCGTCGCTCCGTCGTATACACGTACTGGGGGTGTCTCGTACCATGACCAGTTGTCCACGTCAAACCGCACGAAGTCCAGTTTTATTATCTATTAAGAATCAAACAAAGTCAAATATCAAACATACTATGTTAAATACAAAGCTATCTTAAGAAACGAAGGTAATTTTTCGATAATGTCATTGTCTTGACCCTTTCCAAGACACTCGTAAAAACGATATATTTCGACGAGGTGGCAGAAGAATGGGTTGTTGTGAATTAATGGATAAATAAAAAAATCAACCCTTATATGTTGAACAATCTAACTAAATCGAAAATCTCGGGCGGATGTAATGACGAAACATAAACTTACACTTTCCTCAGATATCATTTGTGTTATTATTTAATACAATTTTTTAAACATAAACGTTATTGATTTGTAATAGAGAGCTTGGAACGCACCTATATTAGTATGTTGTAGGACGCCACTTCCTAACCAGCAGCATTGAAGATAACGGTATATGTAACACAATTACCTTCCACATCACATTGATTTTTTACTAATATTTCACAGTTGCTTTAGAAATCGAATAATATATATTGTGTATCTGATCCAACGTTTTATTAACATCGTTTACACACTCAAATTTTGCACAATC
This sequence comes from Lamellibrachia satsuma, assembly GCA_033239005.1. NCBI lineage: Eukaryota > Metazoa > Annelida > Polychaeta > Sabellida > Siboglinidae > Lamellibrachia > Lamellibrachia satsuma. Next base: position 118,763 of record BSQZ01000086.1, on the reverse strand, counting down.
GACATACTAGTAATAAGAATTCAAATATACTAAAATGGACTTCTAAACATCGTAACGGAGACAACCAATCTGTTCAGACATCAGTAGTAATAGTATTATATCAAAAGTGTGCAAAAATTCATTAATTGTGGTTCGCAAGGAAAATGTACATGAAGTAATCAAACCATGAAGATACGTGTTTTGAAAATGACATCCTTTGAACAAAGACAAGACAGACAATATAGACTCTTTGAAACAAGGACAATTTCACCACAAATGTTAGAGCATGTTCATATCAAGCTAATCAGAGATATCGAAGAAAGTTAAGCTATATATTTTCCGGTTGATATTTCTTAGATGTACAAATCATTCGAATATTGTTCGAAGTGCAAAAAACAAATACGAAAGACACGTTTGCCAGTGTGGTCAGCTAAAGAATTATGTACCTTAAATCATATTCAGAGGACGTGGGTATTGCGCTGAGAAAGTAAAATAAAATTCCGATATTCAAAATGTTTTATTCATATAAAAGTTAAAAGCCTTTGTCAATATGTAATACGGTTTAAAATAATTGTTTGTTGTGTGTGTGTGTGTGTGTGTGTGTGTGTGTGTGTGTGTGTGTGTGTGTGTGCGTGCGTGCGTGCGTGCGTGCGTTTGTGTGTGTGTGCGTGCGTGCGTGCGTGCGTGCGTGCGTGCGTGTGTGTGTGTGTGTGTGTGTGTGTGTGTGTGTGTGTATCTGTGTTTGAGGGTTTGTGTTGGAGTATGTGTGTGGGTGGTGTGTTTGTTTGTGTGTATGTGTGTGTGCATGTGTGTTTTTAATGATGTGCGTGAGCTTTCTTACGTGTGTGCATACGTATATTTGTTGTGTGTTTGTGTGTGGTGTTGATGTATTTTTGTGTATAATGTGTGTGTTTTTGTGTGCGTGTGTGTACGCCTGTGTGGGTTTTGTGGTGCATATGGACACAAACAATTATTTTAACGGTATTACATGTTGACAAAGGCTTTAAACGTTTTATATGAATAAAACATTTTGAATATCGGAATTTTATTTTACTTTATCAGCGCAATATCCATCTTACAAATAACTTACGTTGCTTGATTCCACAACTATCTTCCAACGACACTTCATTATTGCTTTGTATTGATGTGGCTCAATAACAAAACTGCCATTTGAACCCTCCAATATGCCGGTATTTCCAGCACACCCTGCGATGAGGAAATAACACACGATAATTTTATTGGTGTCCTGAACTGTACCATTTAATGTTTTCATATTGTGGTCGGCTTATCAGTACTTATAGATGTATTGTTTGTTGCTTTGTGCGTTTTAACTTAAAATACCCGATATCAAATATTGTGATCTCTAGTTGTGGTAACTGCGATTCGTCAAAAACTCCAACTCATTTGTTCGCTCTATGTTTCAGCAGTCTAGCAACATGTTGATTTTAATCTTCGTCTTTTCGTCGTCTTTTCCACACTAATTCTATTGTGATATTGGTTTTCGAAATGGTTGTTCTATCTTCTGAATTTGTCGATTACTGACATTGGTGGCATTGTATTGTTACGTTTTGTATAATATGAACTATTAAATTGTAATATCTTCACAGGGCGTGATCAACACAGCCATAAAAAGTGTAAATTCACTGGCATCGAAAACATCAATGATGAAATGTTGCAAGTCAGGATGGAAAGATATACCATACAAGATATGTGTTTCAACTTTGTCGACAAATATTGATGAGAAGTAGATTACCGAAGATTTCTTAGCAATAACTGAAATTAGGAGATCGAGTAATTACCGTTACTAAATATTTGTCCACATGTTGAAGTTCTGCTCAATCCCTAACTGCTATAATGTGGAGGCACGAATGGTAGTATTCTAACAACAGGAGTTCTAGTAATTATTCCAAAAATGATACACATCAATATCGATGAATATGGCGAAGATATAGAATGTGATAAAAAAAAGCAACGACACTTTTGAGGAATATTCTGTATGAAGTTGCTGTCATAGATAATTCCTATATTTTGTGGTACAGCTGATGGTATGACACTTTAACTTAGGATAAGGGTTTGAAAATCAATAATTTTTTTCACGCTAGTTCTTTGTACCAGTAATAAGAAATTAAGTTAAAGAGCATTGAACTTTACTATGCTCTCGTCCGTCCATTGGAAAATATCACAAAAACAACCAGGAGCTGATTTCGGGAACAACTATAATATCAGGTAACCACTGAAATATACACACATATGTTCTCTATGTAAAGGTTGTGATTCAAGTATGTGTTCAATAAGCTGCGTTGAGTTGCTCAGATAGTGACAAGTAATTGTCTTTGGAGGAAGCCTTGTGGAACACCAAATGAAACTGGGAATGCATATGTAAGTGTGTTGAAATTAGTAGTTCAGCGGACACTTGGGGAAACGTATTTAACAAATAGGGCCATGGAATGACATCAAGGAATCTGTTCTGAACAGAATATACCAAACTGTTTTAGATATTAACGTATATGCTTAACAGTAGAGGTGACATTTGATGACGAGTGTGAAACAACTGATGAACTGTGCCATCTGTATAATCATCATAAGGCGACACATTTCAGTTGTTCCACACTAATCATATAACCATGATTACGGATCTTCCTGATTAAAAACGGGGCATACGCTAATTAAGGCAGGTAGAAACAATTTGTTTGTAAAAGAAGATAACATTTATTCATATCAACATCTATGCGTGACTTGCTTACCAAAGGTAGTGGAGGAAGCCTCATATGAGATGACAAATCCCTTTGATGTGACTGAACTGTCGCTCTTGAAGACAACATTCACCTCGTTGCTCGAGGATATCCCATCCTGAGGCAATTTACTGCCACAGAACACGCTGCGTTCTTCTTCTGTCCTTGTGTACTTGAGACTGACACTGTCGTTTGAACAGTTGTTACTTTCTTGCACATCAAATCTCACGAAGTGGAGGAGCACTCTCTGTCATGCAAGGAACGACAATTTGTAATAATGTCATTCACAGTTAGTTGCTTGAAAAAGGTTTAATCTGACGGATGCAATCCATCAGTTGTATTTTACGTTATAAATATCAACATTTAACGGATATATTGTCTTTCATATTTCCTCAAATGAAGAAAAGTACACGTTTCAATATTATTCTATTTTTTTTATAAAATGTTCATTGGCAATATGATTTGATCCTGCGTAGCCACTTCCCATTATTGTTATCAAACGTGTCTTAGTTTACAATTTGCAACAAAACAATATAATAATGCTCAAAAGACATATTCCTTTATTTCAGCATTACTTTTGATATTATCGCATAGTTTTTAAAGAGTGTGGAAACAACGTTTTTCTTTTATAGTATAATACGTATAGCGAACGCGGAAAGCTTACTTTTCCCACTTCCACGTTGATCTGCCACTGACAGTAACGATTGTTCTGATATAATGGTGTACTCATCCAAATTTGGCCTTTATCTCCGCTTATCATTGCTCCAGTACCGTTGCAAGCCTCTGCAAAATGCGGACGTTTTCGGTTATTATACGTCTGGTAGAAAAGCGTTGTCTCGTCGCTTCACCTCCACTGTCTATAATATACAAAGTGTTCAGCCACAAATAAACACAACACCGTCATTAATGACAAGCAATGTAGATTACTGGAATGGTGTGTATCAATATAATGTGAATAAAAGTAGCGGTCGACGTTCAATCCTGTTTGTAAGTAGCCGAGGATTTTGCGTCACGCAGATACTACGGCATAACGTAAGTATGTTAAGTCAACG
>BSQZ01000086.1:0-110000 GCA_033239005.1 Lamellibrachia satsuma | reverse complement strand
TGACGTTGCTCCTTTTAGGTCAAATATTATATAATGGCGAAATTGAGTTAATATGTTTTTTTCCTTGACTCAATATACAGCTGTATTACATAAAGTAATGGTTATGCTTTGTATAATATGAATCATCAAATTGTAATATCCTCACAGGGTGAGATCAACACAGCCATCAAAAAACGTAAAAGCGGAAATTCCTCCTCATGGACAACATAAATGATGAAATGTTGCAAGCTAGCATAGAAACAGAAACAAGTAATAGAAACGGGACCGTTCACAGTAGATGATATGAAGACAGCCATAAGAAAAAAAACAGCAACGACACGTCTCCTATGTGTTGTGCTATGGCTGCTGGTATGATATTTTGGCTTAGGATAGGTGTTGGGAAAGCAATTAATTTTGTTACGCTACTTCTGTGTACCAATAATAAGAAATTATATTAAAGTGCATTCAACTTTACTGTGCTCTCGGCCGTCCAATGGAAAATATCACGAAGACAATCCGGAGCTGTTTTCGGGGGCAATTTGTAAATCAGGTAGCCATTGAAATATACGTATGTGTGTTATCTATTTAAATGTTGTAATTCAATTATGTGATCAATGAGCAGCGTTAACGTTTTGTCCGGTGAAACATATAATTGACTACGCAATGCTTAGCTGTCGCTGCAATTGTAGAATTCAACGGATACTTGGGGAAATATAAGTACGTTGGTAAGCTATTATTATATGACTACTTTATAATGCATCAATGTGGGCAACGCATAGGTCGAAGATGAATTGCATCAAAACAAGCAATGTTGTAATAAAGAGAGAACCAGAGTAAAATCGACTGTGCTAAAACTTTTAATCGCATCGATGTAGCAGTGTGAGAAACTATTGCTTAGTAAATTCACCAAAATAATAGTTTACATACCTGCAACGTATCCATGCTGCAAATAAAAAATTAGTTTATTAACACCACACGAATATCACGTTCATTTATATATATATATATATATATATATATATATATATATATATATATATATATATATATATATATATATATATATAATATATAATATATATATATATATATATATATATATATATATATATATATATATATATATATATATATATATATATATATATATATATATATATATATATATATATATATATATATATATATATATATATATATATATATTATATAATATAATATATATATATAATATATATATATATATATATATATATATATATATATATATATATATATATATATATATATATATTATATATATATATATATATATATATATTGTAATGGGTTGAAAATTATCACGTGGTCTGCAAACATCGAAACAAATCAAGCGTTCGCGCGAATAAGCCTGAACTTTATCCATTGATGATAAATTCGTCATTTAATGGCTTGATTCGTGATTCTGCATCGCGCCCAAATCTCCAGTTTTGTATAACATATAAATGTATAAATACCTTGCGATGCTCGAGCAAACATGAATGACTACTGAGCTCAATACGAATCAGACCCGATTAAACGTTCGGCGATCAACAAGCCACACATATTCAATTGAGAGTGTGAAAGCTTATAAATCACTCACTAGCACCGTTGTATGATAACTGTTAAACTTAGTTTAATAAAAATAAACGGATTAACGATTTAGTTAGCCAGAAAACGTTCATGTATTACCCATGAATGGGTCAAGTGTCATGGGCGTGGGCGTGGCTCTAGGCTAGCCTAGAACTACAAACATTTCCTTTTTCGCCATTCATTCTTCTTTAATTTTACATAACAACTGCCAACAGTAATTTATTCGTTGGTAATATTAACCGTTAATAGCGGTTCAATGATAAAAAAAAGTTTAAATATCGTCCACAAACACGGTCGTTTGGCAATGTTTACATCTGATCGCATTCAGCCAGAGTTCTCTTCGTTTCCCCTCTTATAAAATGAAAATGAGCACAATGACTGGTACATCATACAACTGTACAGGACACAACCATAGAAACGTATCCGACGAAATGCACACAAAGCCCACCAACCAGCTGTGTTTTGCCAACCAGTCACCAAGAAACGATCACGTGGTCGGTGTTTGACGATACCCATGCATGGCGAGCTGTGAAATCCCAGTAGGCAAATTCGGCAACTGAATTGGCGTTTGCCCTCAGGCGGACTCACCAGTACTTAGCAATGAAGCCAATGACAAATACGTAGTATATAATAATAAAAAAAATGGCTACGACCAAAGTTCAAAAAAATATTTAACGTCTTACCTGATTTTGAAGAAAATATGCATGTAATAAATTTAGTAAATGAAAATTATAGATACATACAGAGAATTTTCAGTAGACCTCAAATCAAACTGAGTCTTTTTTTGGTGCGGGGTAGCTCCTGACTTTTTCGCCGGATTAAAGGGTTTATTAGCCTCGACTACGGATTTAGTGGATTAAGGTTTGTGCAAATAATATACATAGAAAGCCATTTTGGCGTAATTTGTATTGTATATGTTGAATATTTAAGCACTATTTTGGTTATGAAACTTTTTGTGCATTGTATTTCATCATTTCATCATTTTGTGAGCAATAATTAAGTAACTTGAAATTAAAAGTTTTGTACTTGTTCTAGAATGAAAGAATATAGGCCCACCTCAATTTCGCAGATTATAGACATGCAATCCGTATAATAATCATGCGTAATGCACACGCAATGCTTATTTGTCTACGGAACATGTAATTTATTAAACATGTGCGTAAATACATATTTAAACACCTTCTTCGATGCTCGCATTCGCATATTTAACTTGCTTTGAGTCAAAAGAGTTGTGCTCTCTTGCGAATGAAAGGGGTAAGGTGGCGCTCAATGCAAGTTAGATATGTCTTGGGTGATTATTTAAGTGGACCTAAGGCTAAGCCTAATATTGTTTCAATAAGTCATGAACATAACTGGTATATCTTTGATTTTTGTCTTTAAGGTTTGGAGACTGGTATATAATTGGCACTATGTCGTATTGGATAAAACGTCGACAAATTAAATCAGAAGTTGGGAAACACTTGCAAAATATTACAAATGTCAATGAGAACAATGAACTTACAGGCATGTGGTATTGGGTCAGATGTAGGAAACAGGGTGATTGATGTGGGGGTAGTGGGTGGCCCGGATGACGTAGACGTGGATAATAAATTAGATAGTGACCATAATTATATGGAGCGGGGGACTTTTTACACATTCACAGCTCTTATGTATATACATTCGGGCATGCTTGTCTGTGGACCATTTCATTTACATGGTATGTCTGTATCTTTTACTGTCCTTAAGTGTGAGATTGCCATATGTGGGTCAGTGGACCAGTTTTTACAAGGAAAGTGTATCTTTCCCTAATCCATACTTGTGTGTTGGTTTTACATGTTCATAACTAATGAGTGCATACTCTCGGGTTAACGTAGGTTTGTCTGCAGACCAGATGTTACAGGGAACGTGTATCTTTCTCTAATCCATACTTGTGTGATGATTTTACAGGTACACAGCTGGTGTGTTTATACCCTCTGGTTAGCACACGTTGGGCTGTAGGCCATTTTTTACAGGGAAAACGTATATTTCCCTAATCCTCATTTATGCGATGATTGTACAGACTCACACCCAATATTTGTATACCAAATTTGGGTTACATTTGTTGGTATGTCGTTCAGTTCTATGTAGGAAGATTCACACTCGTGATGATTTTTACAGCTTCACCGCAATGCCACATTTGGTGTATAAATACAGATTCTCCTCGGTCGAAAGTTGTCCTCAACATCCGTGATATCATGTTTACCACAGTTATGTGTAGCCAAATCCCCTCTCTGCTAACACTTAATATGGTATTTGCCCACTTTACAAGGACACAGGGTAGCGAATATAATGGCATGTCAGGATATATTATCCTTGGCATATGACACTTGCTCTGCCTTTTGGGTTGGGATTGTCATTGTTGCAGATATCACCAGTGAAGCGAATGAAGCCAGCAGGCAGAGCGAGGAACCAGGCTAAACGGGGACACGAACCGGCCTTTAAAGCTCCTGCGGTGGCTTCAAACACCCCGATGAGAACCAGCAGTCGACGTATGACAACGCGTCGTGGAGGCGTCCGCGCTAGTATCCGGCGCAGCATCCGCAGTCGTGACGACCGGGGCAACTTCTGGTGACGCAACAGCCGGGCCAAGTTTGGGTGGAACAACGGCCGGGCCAAATTTTGGTGGCGAAATAGCAGTTACTGCCGTGGCAACGGCAGATGCCATCGCACAAATCAGTGATGACAAAACTGGAGGAGTCCGGTCGGTTGCTACCAGCTCGCACTGCAGGCAACGTGAGACCTGCCCACATCGATGTCATCCAGGCAGCTCCATAGCCAGTCGATTGCATGACAAGTATCTCCGATCACGTGGCCGGGTCGATCTAATATCCGCCAGATTCGGACAGTGATGCAGCCGACGAAGTGCTGAACCTATTAGGGAGTGAGTTGCCACCTCAGTCAACAGGATACCACCTCGTAAATCGCCCCTGGGTAGCAATCTGCCTATCGAACTAAAAAAAAATGTGGAGGGGACTGTGTTAAACTGCAGTTTCTCATCACTTATCCAAATGTTAATGAACAAGAGCAGCAACATCAGCACCGACATTGATCGCTGGCAGTCACCGATATTGGCACCCAGCAGGCTTTAACAATGGTCAAACCAACAACACATAAAGCAATAACAACCTACAGTCAGTGAGTGTCTGCCTTTGCAGTTTATGCAGCGGTCCTCACTGAACGATACTCACAACAGGCTCCGGGTTTGTTTAAACGTGTTTCGGACATCGAGGAGATGGAGAGGCCGTTTGGAGGCACGGCGTGGAAGTCGTATGATGAGTCCTTCCGAAGGGAAAAAATCCCACCAGTTGGAATTTAGCCAGATCAACTGAGATCTGCGCTTCTGCTGCCTCGAGCAAGCTCCGTATACAGCTCGCCAACCCTTTCGTGGTACAAACACCCTCGGCTCAATCAGCCGGGGGGGGGGGGTTACACACGAAGGCCATGTTTCCCGAAAGGGCAACGCTACCGTTTTGAACAAGTTCTTGCAACAACCCCACCTTTCCCTTCAAGCATGCGTGTGTCCGATGTTCGGGTAAACACCCGACATGGCGCTGCGGAGGGCAATCGGGCCTTAAACTGGGGGCCGCTCGCCCAGCCTTTTCCCGTGCTTCCGTCTCCAATAAAAAACTGAGATGCTAGCCAATCACCTCTTCCGGTACGATGAGCAAGACATTTCCAGTCTTCTCGATGGCTTCACGCATGGGTTCCCATTACACTAAGAGGGCCCAAAGTACTTAAGGATTTCTGGGAATCACCAATCAGCCCTCAATGCAGCCTCCATAGTTGATTGTAAGTTAGACGGAGAAATTGTATTAAGGCGTACAGCTTTCAAGAACCTCCTTTCCCAGATTTCCATTCATCCACTCTGTGGTTAGTCCCAAAACATGACCGTGGTAAGTTCAGGCTAATCCATGACCTATCCTTCCCACATGGGGATTCAATACGTTTCCACACGTCTAAAGTATTTACAACTGTTCAGTTGGTAGAGTTGTGGAGCTTGTCCGAGAAGGGGGTCAGGGTTATCTCATAGCTAAGGCAGATATTCAAGACGCATTTCGCCTAATACCAATGCGTCCGCAACATTACCCTTTGTTGGGCTTAACTTGGCATGGACAGTTTTTCCACTATCAAGTTCTTCCAATGGTGTCATCGACAAGCTACAAAACATTCGAGCGATTCAGTAGGGCATTACAGTGGATTCTACAGTATCATTTTGAGGTTAGTGGGGTTACTCATCTTTTAGATGATTTCATTTTCATTGGTCCTGCAGGTAAATCGACCTGTCGCAATTCCCTTTGCTCTTTTAAGCAGTTGTCACAACTAGGGATTCCATTAAACTGGGGGAAAGGTGTCAACCTACTACCTGCCAAACTGTCTATGGCATCGCGGTTGGTACCCGCGAATTGGAACTCAGGCTGCCAGCAGACGAAGTGGCAAAGGCCACTTTGTTAGTGAATCGCCTGGCCAGACGCCGGATTATAACACTGCGAGACCTGCAATCTCTTATTGTTCTCCTCAATTTTGCATGCCTAGTTGTATCTCCGGGGCGTGCTATTTTGCGACGCTTGATCAATTTGACCATTGGTGTTAGCCGCCCTCATCATTTTATTACCTTGAACATCTAGGCCCGTGCATAGTTGCAAGCCTGGCAATCTTTCTTTAATTCATTTAATGGGAGGAGTATGCTTTTGGATCACAGGTTCCTGTCTTCTGAATCAAACAAACTGTACACATATGCATCAAGTGACATAGGGTTTGCAGCTGTTTTTGGCAAGAAGTGGGTAGCTGGGAAGTGGCATAGGTCATTCTCATCAGCCGACATAACACTACCAGAGCTATATCCCTTGGTTCTGGTTACTGAGTTGTTTGGTCGGTATATTGCCAACCACAGCATCATATTTATGACTGACAATTCTGGAGTGGTCGAAATAGTCAATCAAATAAGGTGAGGATGCTAGCATTGGCATGTTTAGAGTACAACATTGTGTTTCGCTGTCAACATGTATGTCAGTAGATTGGCTAGAACTCGACCCGACCCCAGTACCGGAGTCAATGAGGCCAGAAGTGCTCTTAGATTAGAGCGCAATTTGATCAGATCATCTCTTGCACCAACAACACGTGCTTCATATTATTTTGTCGCAATATTAATATGCTTAAAACCTATCTCTTATTGAGTAGCCCTGGCGCTAAAACAATACATCTATCACATAAGCACCTTGCAGGTTTCATCGCTTACATGTATACCACACATTACACTGCATCTACCATTATATCTGCAGTTTCAGCAATCACACATTGCAGTTTCAGCAATCACACATGACCATAAAATAGTTGGATTGGCAGACCCAGCAGACAATTTCTAAATTAAGAAATTGTTGGTGGGGGTTCAAAAAGAGTCTAGCTCTGTAGATTCCATGCGCCCAATTAATTTCATAACGCTTTCTCAGCTTGTAAGCGTGACTAAATCTGTATAGCGATGCATAGCAGCCATGTTCATGATAGCTTTCCAAGGTTTTCTGCGAGTAGGTGAAATTAACGTGCGTCCAGGTGTACATGAAGTTAATCTCGTACAGCTCGATGATCTAACAATTGCCACACAAAACGGTTATGCAGCTTGTTATTCGCCATTATAAGCATCAGCAAGCTGCCAGGCCCACTGGCCTCGAAATAAGCATCCCAATCACAGCATTGTCCTATATCATATATCAACCGCTACCTCGCGGTTCTTCGAAGTCAGCTTTCAACTTGTCTTACACATGCTGGATATGACCCGAATCTGTGCAAGTGTCATTCTTACAGAATCGGAGCAGCAACCACTGCTGTATCCAAAGGTTTTTTTCTGAAATTCAAATAAAAAAATGGGCAGGTGGAAATCTAATGCTTTTCGCAGATATATCCGCATTCCTATGATGCAGTTATAAATCCACCCTGTTTCTGTCCAAAAAGCCCTGGTGCTGCTTCTGCTGCGCTCCATGCCTAATAGATACCACATATGTTTTGTTTTGTACATACAACACAATGTTGTGGATGCTATTTCATGTATTACACCGGGTCACTTGGTGTGTCACTTTGGCTAAGCCAGGTCTGAGTACCTGAGTGGCATACCGGTGTGCATGGTTACTACATACAAATTTGTTTTTTGTCTATTTTTTGCATGCCGCACATTGTTGTGGGCGGTATTTATATCACACCTGTTCGCTTGTTGTGTTACTTTGGTACGCTCAGCCGGGTATGCGTGCCTGATTGGCATACCGGTGCAATTGGCCAACAAGGACTATTGTCGGGTTTGCTCGATATTCTGCATACAACACATTACGAGAGGTCGTATTATTTAAATAATACATGTTAGCAGCGGGTAATTGGTGCATGTCTATTAGATATAAGAGTATGTGTATTTATCCAGTACTGTATATTCAATTTGAAATACCATTACTTAATTGTGCAGCTCAGCTATGCATGAGTGTCTAAGTGTCATAACGGTAGCCTTGGGTGGGGGAGGGGGGCGCTGTTCAAGGACCAGTGCCTGTGGCGGATGACCCCTCACCTTTGATGTGTACATACTTTGGTATAACTTGCATTCTTTACATGGACAACATTCAGACAAGTAACAGCTCTATTTTAATATTTTAATGCTGGTTTCAATTCATATGTTAGTGTCTTGTATATATCCATATGAATTAACAGATTACCATTTGGTAATCCAGCAATAAAAGTTGCCCATTTTTCGACCTTTACAAAGATCGTGTTACGTAATTTGCATCAAACGAGCTGCGGCCACACATCACTGTACATCCCTGGCAGGAGACGTGCGCGTGCGTGCGTGCGTGTTTGCGTGAGTGCGTGTGTGCGTGACTGTGAGTGTGTGCGTGTTCGTGTGTGTGTTTCAAGACAATTTGTTTTGTTTAATTTTCTTATCTTGGTAAGAGCTGAAATATCACTTACCACAGACGGCGTTCCTCCGACCAGAAAAGCGGCGATACAGTAGAACGCCATCAAGTCGGAAGCGTCCATGGTCTTCAACCAGATGGGGCAGTTAGCGGCTGTCGTTCATTCGTCGTCAAAAATCACTGCAGAGAGGAGTGACAATGCGATATAATAATGATAATAATAATTATTATTATTATCCAAACATAATAATGATAATAACAATAATAATAGTAATAATAATAGTAATAATACTCATACTAATTATACTAATAATAATCATCATACTAACAATATTAATCTTAACACAATCACAATAATAACAATAATCTTAATAAGCATAATGCTGTCTATATAGCGCCGGTATCCGCCTAGACAAGGCGCTCATGGCTATGTGCTCCATTATCGGAGCAAATATTTTGGCAGCGGCTAATTCGGCGCCCGGCGCAAACAATTGCTGCATGTAATGTTATAAGTCTACCACGGGTTACATATTTCCCCCGTGTGTGGAATATTTTACTTCTCCTGACATAGACACCGCATACAAGGGACCTTAATCCGAAATATAGAGGCAAAGTGGACTGAACGAACTTATCTAAGTTTCGAAACGGCAGCAGGTGGGCTCGCACCCCCGTCGTCTCGATTGGCTGCCCGGCGCTTTGACCTCCGCTTTGACCTCCGTGCTACAATCTTTGAGGCGGCACTTTATCGAACGCTTTCTGAATATTTAAGTTCACAACATCCATTGGTGATGCACCGTCAACCCACTTAGTGATGTATTCCATAAGCATAAGATATCGCATAGATATAACCTATCGTTTAGGTGTGTAGAAACGCGGGTAAATGGAAAAAACCGTCCGCGGGAACCCCGAAAAACGTACGACGATTGCTGACGATGTCATGTTATGGGCTTCATAAAATTGCCATCGCCACCATTCGCCACAGTGACGCGTGTGAAACTGTGTTGAAGAGGTGCATGTCAATCACTGATTCACTGATTGCCTATCTCATTCACTTCAATTTTACCCGCAAATTTGCGAGTTAGACGCATTAAACATCTAAATTTACCTATAAATAAATGTGTCGTTACAATTTTATGTTGGCATATTGTACATGCAATATTAAACGTTGTGTGCATTCCGAAAAAGCATTCTAGCTAGTTTCTTGTTGTTATTCTCTTTAAAACTTGACAACGTTAAAATTGCTAGGGCATATATGTGAAATCTTCCTTCAATGCACTGGAAATTGTAAATTTTACAATACAATACATGTTTGCATTGGCCCATCATTATTTACAGTAAATGCGATTATATGATAAAATATAATTGGAGTATGGGCTAGGAAGACTCCTATTAAGACTAGGCTTGGGCACTAGCATAGAAACCACCCTGATAGTATACTCCAGCAAATACTGTCAGTGCGCAGTAAGTATGTTTCCTGTAGAGGTAATATCTATTTACTAGTATGTAGCCTCGATTATGCAGGCTCCGCGCTCTGGCGCCATTGTTTGTCGCACACATCTTCGCCTTGATGCAAAGTGGGGTTTTTATTGTGACGGAAATTATGTATGCACCCAGATTCTGGGCGCATACATAATTTCTCGGATCCATTTTTAACCGATACCGTCGTCAGGTGGCAAAAATTATGGCGTATTCATGTTTGCAGTAATATGGCGTATTGGGACGTTTTCGTGATCTTGTGGCCAGTTCTGTTCTTATCTTATAATCTTAGTTTTTTCTGGATACTTCGCAGTTATTTTTTTTTTGGACAGAATGCGTGTTAAACGGAGACGCCAATGAAGGTTTATTTTGCGTTGCATAGCAATCTTATCCGGACAACAAATACGTAATTCTATATTGCAACGGTCATGGCTTGTCAGACTATGGCATAATGTTTGTTATTTGTGAGACCAATTACGGCACATAAAAAAAGGATCCGCATACATAATAGTACTTCTAATTGCATGCATCATGATGCATGTTGTATTGTACTAATAATCCCAATTGAGCAATTGTGTACGTCATCCTAATAGATGTAACAATGAGTTAGCCGCCAGGTGACGATACTGTTGGCCACCGACTTGTAAGGTGCTGCCACTGCGGACTTGTTTTGTAACAATGACTATCGCATGAGACTAATAGTAATACAGATATGAACGCAGATTCCGTAATATCCTTCAAATATTGTTGAACTCTACGATTCTCGCAACTTCATCCGCCATCTTTTCTTTGGTGTTTCTCTGGTATTCCCCAATATATTGACGTCATTAAATGTGAATCATCGAATAAGCATCCATGTAACAAATACCAGGCATTCCCTTGCATGTGCGGACTTTGCCTTAGCAGCGATCTGTTGCCGGCAAGGAAGAAGTAGTTTGTCACAATTTATATAAAATTACCATAGATTAGTAAGTACTGTAATGTGCCTCACAAATACAGTCCGACACAGCCTTGGCTGCCGGGATGAATCAGCGGGGTGGGGCCAATAACATGCGTATTTTGGAAGAACTGTATCGGCGGGAAACATTTCGAATCGGCGGCCGCCAATAAGACGGCCTTAATTTCGAACACTTCAATTTTACGCACTGCAAGAACAGTAATACTATAAATTATATGAACAATAAAGATTCCTGTGTCCTATTGTGTTCACATTTCGCTGGTTTTGTCAGTACTACCGCCTCTCAGCTAGAAAACGATGAATGTTAGTTAAACCTGGCAAAAACCTTGCGATGCATGGTTGCATGAAATGTATGACGTCAATACCACTGGTTGGTAAGTTTAACAAACAGATTCTGGATTAAACCACCATTGCACTAAACCCCAGTTTAAAGTGTCCAGGCAGCAATATCTACATTATTACACACCCAGTGTCAAAAACTTAACAACTGCACCTAAATGTTAAACTCTAAAAAACAACCCTAATAAATTATTACAATATAAAATGTTTGTCTTCAATTATTTATGCATGCAAAAATAAAAAATGAAGTGAATATGTGATTTGCATAAGGTGATTTTATTTATACAATGTGTATCTTTGCAAAACAAATGCATCTCGATCTGTTCAATGTAAGTCCTGTTGGTAGATAATCTCTACCATTGTATTAGATGGATTTTGTTATTATTTATAAAAATAATATAGGAGCATCGAATAAGCAGTAATGAATAAGAATGTATAAGATATTGTAATATAAGTATGCATGGTATGTGTACATTTTCATTATTCATTTTCGTTATCGTACAGTTATTTGAATATTAGTGTCATTGATCTGTTGGAAGAATAATTGGTTTAGAATAAATGTAATGTATTGTGTTTGTAAACAATGGCCCTACTATGTATTTGACACTTAATGATCTCTGTAGAGTTGTGTAGCATACAATATTGGTGGCATTTTTTTAGGAATCATCACGTTTTATGTAAGTAAGTAATTTGAAAATGATACATTTAAATAAATACGTATATATATGATGATGTTTACAGCTGTCTCTCGGTGTATTAGATAAGAATAAAAATAAGACCAATGATATGATTGACATGTCGCATCACCAGAACGTAGATCCTGGTGCACGGACACATCTTGATGCTGTTGATGAAAGGTAATTAAAGATGATATTTATTAGAATCACAATTATTTGCGCATCATGCCATCAATGTCTTCATTTGCAACATTAGTTGCTCTCAGACCCCTAGCCAGAAATAAAATGTTGCAGTCTTGAACTTTCTAAAACATTAAGCGCGCGAACGGCTTCCTTTAATGACAGCCATTATTGGCCCAATTGTTTGTTTCACTGGCACGCCAATGCCACTTGAGCCAACTACAGCCATTATTGGCCGAATTAGTTTTTTACTGGCCAATAATAATACTGAAAAATATGAAGATAATTATACTGTCAAATCTACAAAATAAATGAAGAGCTAACTCTTGAAGGTTTTGACAGTAATGCATTGAAACATTACAAAAAAAGATTACTTCTTTGAGAAAAACATCCAGATCCAGTATTACCTATTGAATAAAACGTATAAATTTACTAGACTGGGTACAGCCGAATTGTTCATGGTTTGCCTGCCGTTTGAGTTTCATTTCAACTAACGGGAAACTGCTGCCGACAGTACACGCCGATTGTGTCTGTGAATCAGAGCCTGAACCCGACTCCATTTCGATGTCGAAGTCGACCGTGATCGCGCATGGGCCACTGCAAAGAGTGCTGGTAGTGGGCGACTATAGAGTAGATTGTCGTGAACTTGACATACATCTCAGGAGGGCAGATTACACATGGATTAAAAATGTTGCACTCTCGATAAGCCAATGGCTTCCTTGTTCATTTGACATCTGGGCCTTTGCCTTGGATGGCAATCTTGTTAAACTTTGATGTTGACATATCATATATTTTCACTCGCTCTCGCTTGGCAAGTGCCATTTTGAACTCTCTCCACGACATCCATAGTCTAGTCTCGCTTATCTAACCCTCGCTCGCCTTTATGAAAACGCCAAGAAGAGAGTCTGGACGCAGATGCGTGGTTTCGTTGTTACCCACTGTCACCACTCCATTTTGTGTATGCGTTCATGTAAAGCGCCAGCAGCCAATTAGCGTCATTATCGAGATTCAAGAAAAGATGTGTTTGTCTGACTTTTCAGTCGGACAGTCGTGTCAATATAATCAAAGTTTAAAGTTAATTCAAATTGCATCGTAGAAACTTATGACAGTTCACTGTAGCATTTCAGTGTTTTTTCTTCAGAAAACTATTTCCTATTTTTTTATTTATTAGTTAAACCTTTCAAGTGTGAAGTAATGCATCGGCCTTTGTTAGAACTGACCAATATTGCGTAATGTGTCTGTTCAAGCGTGACGTGTTGGCCTCGACGACGTGGGTTTGTTTATCTTAGAGAATGAAGTAGGCAAGGACCGGAGTATTACTCGAATTAGGGGTGTTTTACGTTATTTACACTAAATATTAAAGGAGTGGTTTCTTAGTGGACTAGACCAGGAGACGGTGATTAGCAAACTAGTGTCATGTGTTATCTCAGAAACAAGGAGTATAAAAAGAAATTGGATACACATGTGAGGATCTCGGCGAGCAGGCAGACCAGGGGAAAAGTGTGGACACAGAAGGGAAGTATCGCCCAGCGTGGGTGTCACGATGTCAGACGAAGGACACGCGTGAGTCAATCATGTGTAAGGTGTAATTTTTAGCGAGGATGTAAAAGTGTCTACGCTCCCCTAAAGTTAAAAAGTAACTTGTGAAACGTGAATAATTGACTGAAACATAACCGAGATGCGCAGCGACTATTTATGCAGCGAAGCGACGCCAAAACGCCACTAACGAGACGACAACCCTCTTGCGAAGGAAGGCGGTCGCCAGAACGACAGAACTACGGCAGAGTGCAAAATCGTCTCTACACTACGTGCGCGGCGTGGCATGACGGCAGGAGCCGCAGGCTAAAACAACGGCAGACAACATAATCGTATCCATGCGACGTTCGCCGCACGACGGCCTTAGCGGTACGGCAGAACGACAGCAGACAACCGAATAGTCTCTGCACGACGTTTAGCGGCACGACGACCGTAGACGACCAGAGGGGGGAACGTGAGTGCACCGCGATTTTGTAGCTGTTAGAACAGGGTTGGTTAACAGAAAGACAGGTCCAATGACGAAGTAGCTATACATAAGCAAAAGAATTTCAGCATT
Source organism: Lamellibrachia satsuma (assembly GCA_033239005.1). Classification (NCBI taxonomy): domain Eukaryota; kingdom Metazoa; phylum Annelida; class Polychaeta; order Sabellida; family Siboglinidae; genus Lamellibrachia; species Lamellibrachia satsuma. The sequence continues at coordinate 95,783 of BSQZ01000086.1, read as the reverse complement.
TGCATGCAGTTTGTGTCGTGAATGCCCTATGATGTGAACAAAGGGTAAGGACCCAAAATCCAACCAGTTATTTTGACCTGTTTTCAAATATCAGGTACCTCTAAATTTATTGTAATTCAAAGATGAACCACGAGGGACAAACAAATCTGCGTTACTGGAGAAATCACCCATTCTATATGTATGAAATTGAATTCAATACTATGGCTTACCAGCAATACAACATTCATTTTGGTCATTCATTAGGGAGGCCAGGGTTGAGAAGACTACACAAACACTGGTATCTTTGAAACAGGACGTAACCCGACATCCCGTGACAAACACTTCAGCAGAATCACCCAAAAATAAACGTCAACATTGTCCCAAAATGAGTTGCTTGGAGAACTAACGCAAACACACGCACGCACGCACGCACGCACGCACGCACGCACGCACGCACGCACGCACGCACGCACGCACGCACGCACACACACCATATATATATATATATATATATATATATATATATATATATATATATATATATATATATATATATATATATATATATAAAATTGCAGGGGAATACCGGGCTTAACGGAACACTCGTTTAGGCAAACAAAGGTATAATAATGCTTACCTTGACTAGGTTTAGTACCCAGCAGCAGTAGAATCTACCGAAGTAGAAAGCCTGCCTTGGCGGGGTGCGGAGGTAGGCTTTATACCGTCATTGCTGTAGTCTACGGTCGAGAGGCTCGACACAGACTGACACATATATGATAGACCCACATGCATAACGCTGCTGTGACAGTGACCCGTGACCAGTGCAGCCTTGTGTAACACAGTGGACTCGCAGTAAATGACGGCCGCGGGACATCAACAAAGAGGCAACACGTATGCATGTATTGTAGCGTCGCTCCTGTGTGAATTGTTTTCGTTCAGAATTTCGGAGGGAGACCTTTGCGTCGCTTTAGCAGCACACACTGCACTGTACGGGTATTTTACGCGTGTAAGTTTATGTTTCACTGTTAATCTCGTGTATTCCCCATTTTGTGTTAACTCTGAATTCAGGACATAACCCCTTCCGAACGTAATGCCCTCCGGACTAAACCTCCTCAGTTTAATATAAACACAGACAAAAACTCCTCCCATAATGGTGAAATGAAACGGATTACCCGTTCTATGAATCATTCCTTTTAAGACTGGTTCCTTTAAATTGTACAATTGTACAATTGAACTTTTTCTACTAAACTATTAAATTTAAGTTTTTCACTTTTCCCTTTTTATATGATAAAAGAAATGCAATCGGTCACTGCATCATGACGAAATAACTGTGGCAGTCAAGCAAATTCAAGCAGAAATAAACTGCAACATTTTGTTAAATACCATTATTATTTTGTGCTGTTTTCTGTGTGTTGCATATTTATGCCAAATGCCAGGTTTTATCCGTCCCAGAAACACTTTTGAAATCAGGAGGTTTTGTCCGGGGATTTTTTTTTCGTGTTTATATTAAAGTGATGTGGTTTCGTCCGGAGGGGGTTTTGTCTGGAGGGGGTTTTGTCCACGGGGGGTTTTGTTCTGTGGGGCTTATGTCCGCGAATAATACATTATCAAAGGTTAGCTAATTAATTTATGTATGCAGCAGCAGATCCAGGGTGTCGTAGGGGTCTCCCACCAAGCCAAGGAGGGGTTCTTATACCACCCTGTGTCCGTGGCAAACAGTACGGTAAAGAACAATGTATACACGCCTACATCGGAGGTAGTGTTAATGTAAAGACTGACGTATTGGCAGCGGGTTAATATTAACACTTATGTAAGTAGAGCGACACGTGTCGTTCCGCCCCCACCCCCCAATATGACTACAACTGACTGAGACCCCCCTCTCCAACTCCTAAATCCGCCCCTGAGTATGTATATTCGAATACTGTGTTTAGAGCTGATGAGGTGTGAATTAACATAGGAAAGCTTTATTTGTGTGTGAGTATATATATATATATATATATATATATATATATATATATATATTATTATTCCCTTTCTACTTGTGTCATATCAATACGAATATCGGAGGCGCAATGTAGCTGCTCTTCACAATATTTCAACGACCCGCTTGGTAAAAAGGCAAGTTCTTATATGGTGCGGTATCCAGTCCGCAGGACCTCTCAATGCGCATAACATAGCAGAGGGTAATACACAAACTCGTTGGAAACATTCAATTAAAAAAAAATCCTTTATGCTTCTCGTGCAGTATATAAAGCCAGACATTCCCTCTGAGAATTAGATAGTAGCAAAGCAGTGCTTGTTTGTGCTGTGTTGATAAAAAACATGGTCGTAGCCATGGGTCGCGTGACCCCCCGGGCTTTTACAATCCCATTTTTTATTCGGAAATAACCTGTCGTCATCAACACAATTCAGTAATGCGACGCTCGCCAGAGACGTCACGCTTCAGTTACGTGAATGTTGTGACATCCTTCTCAGGGTCCCGTGTATTTATTACTGACTCTGTCACGCAACAACTCCGCCTAGTGTTGGTGCAGTGTTATCTCCTCCACAGATATCCTGCCGCAAACAACGATGTTGATTGTGACGTAATAAATGGTTTTGGACGCCTGTCATGCGGTAAATCTTGCCATGAATACTTGGAATTCGAATGTAGTTCGTTGCATTCAGATGCATGGCAGGTACCCAACGTCAAAGCCATGTAATATGTCATCTTGTTTCTGTTATCATTCCATGCACTATTTAATAAAGCAACACCAACTGCCGCATTGCACACCTTCAACATTATTCCTGTGCAGATGTCGTAATTGCACAACAATGCAACGCAATAAACACTACTCCTTCAAAGATCAATCTTTGTTTTGTATTTTAGTAATCTGGACTTATATTTATCTTCATAAAGACGCAAACCTCTTTACAAAAACGAACTGGGCGAAAACGTGTGACCACTCGTCGGCAACGACTAGATGCCGAAGCTCAGTCAGAGAAGGCGGCGGTCACCACGTCTGAGTAGGAGCTGATCGTCACGGCACACGTGATGGATTCGTTGGCGGATATGGCGAAACTGGCGGTGCAGCAAGGTCTGCGAAACCTTCAACCGCAGTTGAGTAAATCAACTGTGCCTTGCCATTGTGCTGTGGATGCCACATTGGGGCTGATATATCCCGGCTAACATTTTTATTAACGATCAGCCAGAGTGTATGACTCGACATTTGTGTTCGAATGCACAACATCAGCCCACCCCTCTCTGCTTCCATTTCCTTGGATGCACTCATCCCTGATTCGGTCAAACAAAAAAATTGGGCGGATGAGTATGTTGAGCTACCGCAACTGTTCAATCCATCTGATTGGGGACATTGCAATCTGTCCATGTCTACTGGAGGGGGTGTCTCGACCTAATGCCTTCAGCTTATACAAAGGGTAAAACTATCAAGCATCGACCAGTGGTGATCTGCCTTCAATATTTGTATGGCTAGATGTTTAACTAAATTCCCCGCACAGGTACAAACCATACTAAAATACGGTGAAATACAGCGACGCGTCGAAATATATGGGGTAATTTGTTCTCTTTTGATGAGAATGTGCGAATTCAGAGACAAAATAATCCCATTCCATGGGATACTTTCAACACAGAACAATATGTAGTAGCGATGTATAAAACTCAGAAGCAGCCATCCACAGTCATTCCCATCCAGCGTGTCCCACGGGGATTCTGCTTCACCTACCATGCTGGGCGATTATGTCCTGGTTGCCAACACAATCACGTGTGTCCGGGATGTGGGGTTCTTCACACCAGTTAGAAATGTGATTCTGTCCGTCATCTAACGTGTAGTCCAACCAACCGTACCGGCCACGCTTCCAATCAGCACAAGGGAACAACTTTTTTTTTCAACGTGCAGGACAAAACTCCCGTTGCACTCTAGTTAACCGTGCCTCGCCGCCATTCAGTCACCTATCTTCCACCACGATGGGTTCCCCAACACCCATCAATATCAGTGAACTTAATACGGTACTTGGATGTATTGACAAAGCAACACACCATTACTTTATGGTTTCACGTATGGCGTACACACTGGTTTTCAAGGTGTCATATGTAACAGTCGAATTTATAATCTGTCCTCAACACGCGCTCAGCCATTAACTGTTCAAGCCAAAATTGATTCGGAGGTTGCAGCTGGCAGAGTACAAGGTCCATTCCCTTCAGCACCCATACTTCATCTTGTGTTATTGCCAATTGGGTTGATACCCAGAAAACTCCCAGGTCAGTTTAAGCTTATACATTACTTAACGTCTTCCCCCACAACACCGGTCGATGATGGTATCCCTGATGAGTTATCTAGAGTACATTATACAACCATAATTGAAGCGGTAGCTTTTGTCTGTCTGCTAGGTCGGGGTTGTTTCATGCGTACAATTGACGTTGAAAAAACATTCACGATTATACCCATTGCGACTGAAGATCACTACCTTCTTTGTTTTAATTTCAATGGCCAGTATTATATAGACCCCAGTCTTCCGATGGGTCTTAAATCTAGCCATAAAAAATTTGAAACTTTCAATTTAGCACTTGAACTGGTTGACGTCGACAGCTGCTCATACCTCACATCCTCCATATGCTTGACGATTGTTTGCTTTTGCCTCCCTCCGAAGATATTTATCTTTTGCAGCTAGGTTCTTTTCTGGCGTTATGTGTCATATTAGGAGTACCAATTCCAAAGAAAATACATTCTAGCCTTCTACTACTCTTTTACACTTGTTTAGGCATCGAACTCGATTCTCTTGCTTTTGAAGCTCGCCTGCCCTTGGATAAACTAACAACGTGCCAGGCACTCTTTGGTGAGGCTCTATAAAAAGGTGACACTTCAGCACTAACAACAAATCATGGGTTTACTCAAGTTTGCCTGCAATGTGGTCATTCCTGGTCGGGCATTCCTCAGATGTCTAATAAGCCTTTCCATGGGGCACACAAAACCTTACCAACATGTTAAAATTTCTTCAGAAGCACGAAAAGACCCGCAAACATGGAAATTGTTCTTGTCTGCATTCAATGGGAAAGCCATTTTCCAATACGACCCTTGGATCCCAGCAGAATGCCCTGCACTTATTCACAGATGCAGCAGAATCAGCGGGCTATGGCGCCATATTTTTTTTGGTGAAGGCCAGCAACATGGAAAACTCAACCAATCTCCTTCCTCGAGCTCTTTTCCATTATGGCCAGCATACATATTTGGGCACCACAACTGCGCAATAAACGTATTGTCATTCAAATTGACAACCCGGCTTTAGAACATGTGATTAACAGCTCAACATAACATTTGATACAATGGCACTTGTCAGGTAATCACGTTTAAGCAATTCAATGTACATATATGTGCCAAACATGTATCAGGGAAACTAAACACACTAGCAGACCTTCTGTCTCGTTTCCAGATTACTAAGTTACAGGAACGGGCTCCGTGGTTCGATTACCATCAAACTTCCATTCCTGAGCTCATTCTACCATTGAACTGATCCCTCACTTAATACAACTGGTACAGCATTCACTGACTCCATCGACAATCCAAGGATACTTTATGTCGCATATCTTCATCAGCACAACTTTGCGTACAGAACAATTGTATCCAAACGGTCAGCCATAATTTACCTTCATCGGTATTACAATTTTTCGGAGTCTAACGAAAATGTTTTGGTTCAGAAATTGCAGTTAGGAATCAGAGATTTAGGCACAATTCAAGATTCTAGGATGCATGTTTTCTTTGTATTTATTACACAAACTTTGTTCATCATGTTATCATATTTGTATATCATCATGGCTACAAGCTATTTTCCAGTCGATGTACCATCTGGCATTTGTTTTTCTTTCTCAGAGTAGGGGAAATGACCTTGTCAAATGGACGAATTAAAAATATATTACAATTCAATTATGTGTGTTTCGAACCAAGTGAAAAGTCAATGTATATAACATTCCAATGTTATATTCACCGAAGGTTTGGTTGATAAAAAACAGGTAACGCTTTGACAAGAGTCCAGCGTGTGACTGAATTAACGAGTCTTTGAATTTCATCCAGCATAGAACGATACCCATAATATTATAACAGTTACTGTAATTACGGTGTTTCTTACTAATAAGCACCGAGAGTCCGAGACGATGCCTATCAAATTTCACAGCGCGTCCGCACAAAGCCACACGTGAAATCAGTCTGACCAAAGTATTGCAGTTACAATAACCAAATGTGGCAGTAATAAATGATCTCGATGACTGGCATTTAACGGGATCGTCCGAGTGCATTCAAACAAAACAGCGAAGCATCGACACAAGCACATTGTATTCATTGACGTATTCGTTGTGTGAAACTTTGCCAAGCAGCAGTGTCAAAATAAGAAGGGAAATTCCGCCAAGTTAAACTTCCGCCTTTAAACCAATCAGAACTGGCCCGTAAGAGAATGTTGCGTGGATCCAAAAACAAAGCTGCCTGCTTGGTAGCTAGGACACGGCAATTATATAGCTGAACCAACGTGATAGCAGGCTACGATAGGCGCAGCACTTGACACTAAGTGTACAGGTGTCAAAGCTTGTGATTGGGACATGCCCTTGGAATTTCGGCACCCCACTCTGGAATCGGCTGCCTATTACTGTGCGCGCCATTAACCACCTACATACCTTTAAACGAACACTAAAAACCCACATGTTCAAATTGTTTATGACCAGTGCCACTTAAATATGTTGCTACGATAGTTTTACAATTTCGTATTTTAATATTGTTTCTTAATGTTTAAATTAGTATTTATTTAATAATTTACAATATTATATATATATTTATATTTCGATTATAAACATAATTGTGTGCATGTTTATGTATGTATCTGGTTCATTTTACTCCACGACTAATATAGAAAATGGACATTCCACGATATTTTAATGTAAAATAAAGGATAGCTGTTAAATGTCTTGAACAATTGACGGCAATAATCCTAGTTACTTACCAATGAATGCCTTTGTATTATTAACTCTGTTGATAATGGCTTCAACGAAAGATTAATACTTAAACTATAAAAAATGGTAATGATGTAATCAACTGGATAGAAAAGTGGCTTACACACAGAAGACAGAGAGTAATAGTAGACGGTGAGAATTCAAACTGGAAATCTGTTTTGAGTGGGGTACCACAGGGATCAGTATTAGGCCCTATACTGTTTTTAATATATATATAAATGATCTAGAAGATGACATATCTAGCAAAGTATTCAAATTTGCAGATGACACAAAGGTATTCAGAACGGTTACAAATGATACAGATAAACACAGTTTACAGGATGATCTAAGTAAATTAGTTAAATGGTCAGAAAAATGGCAAATGTTATTCAATTTTGGGAAGTGCAAATGTATACACATAGGACATGGAAACATGGACGAAGAATATAAAATGGGGGATGTTGTACTAGGTAGAACCACACAAGAAAAGGACTTAGGAGTAACGTTTAGTGCTGACATGAAAGTTTCAGAGCAATGTGGGATTGCTGCTTCAAAAGGAAATCAAATTCTATGGCTAATTAGGAGAAATATCATGTATAAGGAGAAACAGCTTATTGTACCCCTGTACAAAGCAATAGTTAGACCACATTTGGAATATTGTATTCAAGCATGGAGGCCGTATCGTAAAAAGGACATAGACAAGCTAGAAAGAATACAACGAAGAGCAACCAAAATGGTTCCAGAATTGAGATACCTTAGTTACGAAAGTCGCTTATTACAATGTGGTTTGACAACACTAGAGACCAGGAGACTAAGAGGAGACCAAACAGAAGTATTTAAAATAGTGAACGGTTATGAGGATGTTGATAGGAATATGTTCTTCAAACTTAAAGAAGGCAGTAGAACTAGAGGACACAAAGCAGCATTAGTTAAGGAGCAGTGTGGGTTGGACATGAGAAAGTACTCTTTCTCACAGAGGGTGATAAATGAATGGAACAAACTGCCAAATGATTGTGTTAATGCTAGAAGTGTGAATATGTTTAAAAATAGAATTGACAAATATTTGATAAGGGTGGGCTACACATAGATGAGACAATTTTTGGACTCTCGATAAGCCATCTGGAACATGTTGTTTGGGATGGCAATCTTGTTAAATCTTGTTAAAACGAAGTCTGGCGTGGAAAGGAAGGACTAAACTTCTAAAGTCACTTTCTTTAATCCCGTCGCCGGTTCGCAGGTGACAGGGAAAGAACGAAATGACGAATGAGAAAGAACTGGCGTCACTAACAATCGGCTGGGTCCGGCGACCGAGCTAATCTTGCATGTCTACGTAGTCGTAGATACATATATATGATATATATATATATATATATATATATATATATATATATATATATATATATATATATATATATATATATATACATACATACATACATACATATATATATATATATATATATATATATATATATATATATATATATATATATATATATATATATATATATATATAATGTCGAGGTATATATTTGTCATATCAAATATATATATATATATATATATATATATCATGTCGAGGTATCTATCTGTCATATCAAATATATATATATATATATATATATATATATATATATATATATACATATCAAATATATTGATTAACTTTTACTTCTTCCCCGGCGGGAATATTCTGCCACTTCACCATTTGGGCCGCAAAGCCTCCGTCTCCATTAATGGTTAAATACGTGCCCAGTTAATGTAGGCAGGCCTGTGCTTTTCAACATCATAAATGCCATGATTCAACTGTGTGCGGCTTTGTACGAGTCAAGCAGTAATTATATATTGATATTTAGGCCTATATTTAGCCTATCGCACGCGTGCGCTGCCGATGAATCTGCCAGCCTTGCACTTGCACACCACAGACGTATTGTGCGGCGTGTTGTCACCGACTTTGCTTTTGGCAGGCGCCTTGGTCCGTGTACTACTGGCGGCACTGTGGGGTCGATCTTGAGTTAATACGTCCCTGGGAGTGTACCTGTTGTTTGTCTCAGCTCCAGGTACTTGTCAAGCTCGTTGGCGAGAGTGTGTATTCTCTCAATCAGGCCTAACTGTGTGGTAGCGTGCCCCGACAACAATGGTTTCTGGTCAACATGTAATGTGACCAATTCCTCGAACGTCTCTGTATTCTCGATCTACACCGACCTCCAATGTTCACGACATCAACTGTGGGGTCTACACGGACCTCCAATGTTCACGGCATCAACTGTGAGGTCTACACCGACCTCCAATGTTCACGGCATCAACTGTGGGGTCTACACCGATCTCCAATGTTCACGCCATCAACTGTGGGGTCTACACCGACCTCCAATGTTCACGACATCAACTGTGGGGTTTACACCGACCTCCAATGTTCACGGCATCAACTGTGGGGTCTACACCGACCTCCAATGTTCACGACATCAACTGTGGGGTCTACACCGACCTCCAATGTTCACGGCATCAACTGTGGGGTCTACACCGACGCTTATTATGCGCATTTTCTCCTGGGACGTTTCATAGTCTTGACCAATACTTATGACCACATTTAGAGCCAGTTTGTGTCCCTTCTCTAGGCATTTCTCGCGGACCGCAGCTTACGGTGATCTTAATACGATTGCATATCTAAGCACGCGGTCTTCTTCTGCGTATCCGCAATCTTTCACTAGAATGTGGAGATCCGTGACAAAGTTGTCGAACTTATCTCCTGGGTCTTGTTTTCGTCGGTTGAAAGTGACAGTTGCGCGAATTTGTTTTTCATCGGTGTGACACATTGCGTCTACATGCAATATACGCCTTGTGTTCTCTGCCGGACCGTCGTCCGTCGCTGGCGTCCAAATGAAAGTCTCGTATATCTCACGGCCCTTGTCACCGATGGTGGATGATGACCTTCAGGTTTCGTTGCGAGCGGACCCTTGAGCGTAAACTCACTGTGCTGTTTGAAGCGTCGCCATTCCTTGTCTAGATTAGCCGCTTGCCAATTCATGCTAGTTTTTTCGCCGGCGTTTGCAATATTGACAGCCCGTTTTCGACACAGTTTATCGTTCTCCAGTAACCAAGCACTAACTGCATATAGCTGCCGTTCTCTACCGTCCCGTTCATCCCCCGGTCAACCGCGGTCAAGGATGCTGGAGACGCGGGACGTAGAATTGGTCGATCACCGTGAGATGCCTTGTTGCGAATTTCCAAAGTCATCTTTCGGCGAATGGTCGGCGGATTCCTTCCGTCTTTCACATCAGACGGTGCCTGGAGTGATCTTACAAATTACACTCCTTAGTTTCGGTCTCTAAAACAACATTATTTTAGAGCAACTTCTAGACACAATGTCACAAATCGTGACTCGACACAGGGATGGCGATGTAGTAACTCGATATATTTATTGACGGCGTGCCGCTAGTCGTTAACATGTATGGTCGCTGTAAAACCCTAACAGGTATTCACGCTGAATATCACAAAGCCACATTGACGAGTTTCCACTTCATTCGCGTTAATATAGGTCTAAGCCTATCATTCCGCCTGGACGTCCCATTATTGAATGTTTAATGAGTAACTATATGCATTAAATAATGTTATATTATCGCGGCTATTAGCGTATAGACAAACTTCGATAGGGTAATATGGGGCAAAACGGATACCCACCTGAATGTTCAGCAACATGAAACAGATGCAATTAAATTATGTTTTAATTTATTGATTGATGCATTATTATACGCTTTGATCTAATATTTTGGCAATAGTAAAATGGTGCAATTCAATATATATATATATATATATATATATATATATATATATATATATATATATATATATATATATATATATATATATATATACATACATACATACATACATACATATATATATATATATATATATATATATATATATATATATATATATATATATATATATATATATATATATATATATATATATATATATATATATATATATGGCATGGATGGTATTTATGACGTCACAGTACTTTTCAAAGCGACAGTTGCCCACACTAATTCATTCGGGAATTCTTTTGGAAGACAATCAAATGTTCTGATTTTTACACATCAAATTGTGTGTATGTATGATATAAAGAACCTGTCAGGTATTAAACAGTCATTCCCATCCAGCGTGTCCCACGGGGATTCTGCTTCACCTACCATGCTGGGCGATTATGTCCTGGTTGCCAACACAATCACGTGTGTCCGGGATGTGGGGTTCTTCACACCAGTTAGAAATGTGATTCTGTCCGTCATCTAACGTGTAGTCCAACCAACCGTACCGGCCACGCTTCCAATCAGCACAAGGGAACAACTTTTTTTTTCAACGTGCAGGACAAAACTCCCGTTGCACTCTAGTTAACCGTGCCTCGCCGCCATTCAGTCACCTATCTTCCACCACGATGGGTTCCCCAACACCCATCAATATCAGTGAACTTAATACGGTACTTGGATGTATTGACAAAGCAACACACCATTACTTTATGGTTTCACGTATGGCGTACACACTGGTTTTCAAGGTGTCATATGTAACAGTCGAATTTATAATCTGTCCTCAACACGCGCTCAGCCATTAACTGTTCAAGCCAAAATTGATTCGGAGGTTGCAGCTGGCAGAGTACAAGGTCCATTCCCTTCAGCACCCATACTTCATCTTGTGTTATTGCCAATTGGGTTGATACCCAGAAAACTCCCAGGTCAGTTTAAGCTTATACATTACTTAACGTCTTCCCCCACAACACCGGTCGATGATGGTATCCCTGATGAGTTATCTAGAGTACATTATACAACCATAATTGAAGCGGTAGCTTTTGTCTGTCTGCTAGGTCGGGGTTGTTTCATGCGTACAATTGACGTTGAAAAACATTCACGATTATACCCATTGCGACTGAAGATCACTACCTTCTTTGTTTTAATTTCAATGGCCAGTATTATATAGACCCCAGTCTTCCGATGGGTCTTAAATCTAGCCATAAAAATTTGAAACTTTCAATTTAGCACTTGAACTGGTTGACGTCGACAGCTGCTCATACCTCACATCCTCCATATGCTTGACGATTGTTTGCTTTTGCCTCCTCCGAAGATATTTATCTTTTGCAGCTAGGTTCTTTTCTGGCGTTATGTGTCATATTAGGAGTACCAATTCCAAAGAAAATACATTCTAGCCTTCTACTACTCTTTTACACTTGTTTAGGCATCGAACTCGATTCTCTTGCTTTTGAAGCTCGCCTGCCCTTGGATAAACTAACAACGTGCCAGGCACTCTTTGGTGAGGCTCTATAAAAAGGTGACACTTCAGCACTAACAACAAATCATGGGTTTACTCAAGTTTGCCTGCAATGTGGTCATTCCTGGTCGGGCATTCCTCAGATGTCTAATAAGCCTTTCCATGGGGCACACAAAACCTTACCAACATGTTAAAATTTCTTCAGAAGCACGAAAAGACCCGCAAACATGGAAATTGTTCTTGTCTGCATTCAATGGGAAAGCCATTTTCCAATACGACCCTTGGATCCCAGCAGAATGCCCTGCACTTATTCACAGATGCAGCAGAATCAGCGGGCTATGGCGCCATATTTTTTTGGTGAAGGCCAGCAACATGGAAAACTCAACCAATCTCCTTCCTCGAGCTCTTTTCCATTATGGCCAGCATACATATTTGGGCACCACAACTGCGCAATAAACGTATTGTCATTCAAATTGACAACCCGGCTTTAGAACATGTGATTAACAGCTCAACATAACATTTGATACAATGGCACTTGTCAGGTAATCACGTTTAAGCAATTCAATGTACATATATGTGCCAAACATGTATCAGGGAAACTAAACACACTAGCAGACCTTCTGTCTCGTTTCCAGATTACTAAGTTACAGGAACGGGCTCCGTGGTTCGATTACCATCAAACTTCCATTCCTGAGCTCATTCTACCATTGAACTGATCCCTCACTTAATACAACTGGTACAGCATTCACTGACTCCATCGACAATCCAAGGATACTTTATGTCGCATATCTTCATCAGCACAACTTTGCGTACAGAACAATTGTATCCAAACGGTCAGCCATAATTTACCTTCATCGGTATTACAATTTTTCGGAGTCTAACGAAAATGTTTTGGTTCAGAAATTGCAGTTAGGAATCAGAGATTTAGGCACAATTCAAGATTCTAGGATGCATGTTTTCTTTGTATTTATTACACAAACTTTGTTCATCATGTTATCATATTTGTATATCATCATGGCTACAAGCTATTTTCCAGTCGATGTACCATCTGGCATTTTGTTTTTCTTTCTCAGAGTAGGGAAATGACCTTGTCAAATGGACGAATTAAAAATATATTACAATTCAATTATGTGTGTTTCGAACCAAGTGAAAAGTCAATGTATATAACATTCCAATGTTATATTCACCGAAGGTTTGGTTGATAAAAAACAGGTAACGCTTTGACAAGAGTCCAGCGTGTGACTGAATTAACGAGTCTTTGAATTTCATCCAGCATAGAACGATACCCATAATATTATAACAGTTACTGTAATTACGGTGTTTCTTACTAATAAGCACCGAGAGTCCGAGACGATGCCTATCAAATTTCACAGCGCGTCCGCACAAAGCCACACGTGAAATCAGTCTGACCAAAGTATTGCAGTTACAATAACCAAATGTGGCAGTAATAAATGATCTCGATGACTGGCATTTAACGGGATCGTCCGAGTGCATTCAAACAAAACAGCGAAGCATCGACACAAGCACATTGTATTCATTGACGTATTCGTTGTGTGAAACTTTGCCAAGCAGCAGTGTCAAAATAAGAAGGAAATTCCGCCAAGTTAAACTTCCGCCTTTAAACCAATCAGAACTGGCCCGTAAGAGAATGTTGCGTGGATCCAAAAACAAAGCTGCCTGCTTGGTAGCTAGGACACGGCAATTATATAGCTGAACCAACGTGATAGCAGGCTACGATAGGCGCAGCACTTGACACTAAGTGTACAGGTGTCAAAGCTTGTGATTGGGACATGCCCTTGGAATTTCGGCACCCCACTCTGGAATCGGCTGCCTATTACTGTGCGCGCCATTAACCACCTACATACCTTTAAACGAACACTAAAAACCCACATGTTCAAATTGTTTATGACCAGTGCCACTTAAATATGTTGCTACGATAGTTTTACAATTTCGTATTTTAATATTGTTTCTTAATGTTTAAATTAGTATTTATTTAATAATTTACAATATTATATATATATTTATATTTCGATTATAAACATAATTGTGTGCATGTTTATGTATGTATCTGGTTCATTTTACTCCACGACTAATATAGAAAATGGACATTCCACGATATTTTAATGTAAAATAAAGGATAGCTGTTAAATGTCTTGAACAATTGACGGCAATAATCCTAGTTACTTACCAATGAATGCCTTTGTATTATTAACTCTGTTGATAATGGCTTCAACGAAAGATTAATACTTAAACTATAAAAAATGGTAATGATGTAATCAACTGGATAGAAAAGTGGCTTACACACAGAAGACAGAGAGTAATAGTAGACGGTGAGAATTCAAACTGGAAATCTGTTTTGAGTGGGGTACCACAGGGATCAGTATTAGGCCCTATACTGTTTTTAATATATATATAAATGATCTAGAAGATGACATATCTAGCAAAGTATTCAAATTTGCAGATGACACAAAGGTATTCAGAACGGTTACAAATGATACAGATAAACACAGTTTACAGGATGATCTAAGTAAATTAGTTAAATGGTCAGAAAAATGGCAAATGTTATTCAATTTTGGGAAGTGCAAATGTATACACATAGGACATGGAAACATGGACGAAGAATATAAAATGGGGGATGTTGTACTAGGTAGAACCACACAAGAAAAGGACTTAGGAGTAACGTTTAGTGCTGACATGAAAGTTTCAGAGCAATGTGGGATTGCTGCTTCAAAAGGAAATCAAATTCTATGGCTAATTAGGAGAAATATCATGTATAAGGAGAAACAGCTTATTGTACCCTGTACAAAGCAATAGTTAGACCACATTTGGAATATTGTATTCAAGCATGGAGGCCGTATCGTAAAAGGACATAGACAAGCTAGAAAGAATACAACGAAGAGCAACCAAAATGGTTCCAGAATTGAGATACCTTAGTTACGAAAGTCGCTTATTACAATGTGGTTTGACAACACTAGAGACCAGGAGACTAAGAGGAGACCAAACAGAAGTATTTAAAATAGTGAACGGTTATGAGGATGTTGATAGGAATATGTTCTTCAAACTTAAAGAAGGCAGTAGAACTAGAGGACACAAAGCAGCATTAGTTAAGGAGCAGTGTGGGTTGGACATGAGAAAGTACTCTTTCTCACAGAGGGTGATAAATGAATGGAACAAACTGCCAAATGATTGTGTTAATGCTAGAAGTGTGAATATGTTTAAAAATAGAATTGACAAATATTTGATAAGGGTGGGCTACACATAGATGAGACAATTTTTGGACTCTCGATAAGCCATCTGGAACATGTTGTTTGGGATGGCAATCTTGTTAAATCTTGTTAAAACGAAGTCTGGCGTGGAAAGGAAGGACTAAACTTCTAAAGTCACTTTCTTTAATCCCGTCGCCGGTTCGCAGGTGACAGGGAAAGAACGAAATGACGAATGAGAAAGAACTGGCGTCACTAACAATCGGCTGGGTCCGGCGACCGAGCTAATCTTGCATGTCTACGTAGTCGTAGATACATATATATGATATATATATATATATATATATATATATATATATATATATATATATATATATACATACATACATACATACATACATATATATATATATATATATATATATATATATATATATATATATATATATATATATATATATATATATATATATAATGTCGAGGTATATATTTGTCATATCAAATATATATATATATATATATCATGTCGAGGTATCTATCTGTCATATCAAATATATATATATATATATATATATATATATATATATATATATACATATCAAATATATTGATTAACTTTTACTTCTTCCCCGGCGGGAATATTCTGCCACTTCACCATTTGGGCCGCAAAGCCTCCGTCTCCATTAATGGTTAAATACGTGCCCAGTTAATGTAGGCAGGCCTGTGCTTTTCAACATCATAAATGCCATGATTCAACTGTGTGCGGCTTTGTACGAGTCAAGCAGTAATTATATATTGATATTTAGGCCTATATTTAGCCTATCGCACTGCGTGCGCTGCCGATGAATCTGCCAGCCTTGCACTTGCACACCACAGACGTATTGTGCGGCGTGTTGTCACCGACTTTGCTTTTGGCAGGCGCCTTGGTCCGTGTACTACTGGCGGCACTGTGGGGTCGATCTTGAGTGAGTACGTCCCTGGGAGAGTACCTGTTGTTTGTCTCAGCTCCGGGTACTTGTCAAGCTCGATGACGACAGTGTGCATTATCTCAATCAGGCCTAGGTGCGAACTAGCGTTCCCCGACAACAACGGTTTCTGGTCAACATGTAATGTGACCAATTCCTCGAACGTCTCTGTATTCTCGATCTACACCGACCTCCAATGTTCACGACATCAACTGTGGGGTCTACACGGACCTCCAATGTTCACGGCATCAACTGTGAGGTCTACACCGACCTCCAATGTTCACGGCATCAACTGTGGGGTCTACACCGATCTCCAATGTTCACGCCATCAACTGTGGGGTCTACACCGACCTCCAATGTTCACGACATCAACTGTGGGGTTTACACCGACCTCCAATGTTCACGGCATCAACTGTGGGGTCTACACCGACCTCCAATGTTCACGACATCAACTGTGGGGTCTACACCGACCTCCAATGTTCACGGCATCAACTGTGGGGTCTACACCGACGCTTATTATGCGCATTTTCTCCTGGGACGTTTCATAGTCTTGACCAATACTTATGACCACATTTAGAGCCAGTTTGTGTCCCTTCTCTAGGCATTTCTCGCGGACCGCAGCTTACGGTGATCTTAATACGATTGCATATCTAAGCACGCGGTCTTCTTCTGCGTATCCGCAATCTTTCACTAGAATGTGGAGATCCGTGACAAAGTTGTCGAACTTATCTCCTGGGTCTTGTTTTCGTCGGTTGAAAGTGACAGTTGCGCGAATTTGTTTTTTCATCGGTGTGACACATTGCGTCTACATGCAATATACGCCTTGTGTTCTCTGCCGGACCGTCGTCCGTCGCTGGCGTCCAAATGAAAGTCTCGTATATCTCACGGCCCTTGTCACCGATGGTGGATGATGACCTTCAGGTTTCGTTGCGAGCGGACCCTTGAGCGTAAACTCACTGTGCTGTTTGAAGCGTCGCCATTCCTTGTCTAGATTAGCCGCTTGCCAATTCATGCTAGTTTTTTTCGCCGGCGTTTGCAATATTGACAGCCCGTTTTCGACACAGTTTATCGTTCTCCAGTAACCAAGCACTAACTGCATATAGCTGCCGTTCTCTACCGTCCCGTTCATCCCCCGGTCAACCGCGGTCAAGGATGCTGGAGACGCGGGACGTAGAATTGGTCGATCACCGTGAGATGCCTTGTTGCGAATTTCCAAAGTCATCTTTCGGCGAATGGTCGGCGGATTCCTTCCGTCTTTCACATCAGACGGTGCCTGGAGTGATCTTACAAATTACACTCCTTAGTTTCGGTCTCTAAAACAACATTATTTTAGAGCAACTTCTAGACACAATGTCACAAATCGTGACTCGACACAGGGATGGCGATGTAGTAACTCGATATATTTATTGACGGCGTGCCGCTAGTCGTTAACATGTATGGTCGCTGTAAAACCCTAACAGGTATTCACGCTGAATATCACAAAGCCACATTGACGAGTTTCCACTTCATTCGCGTTAATATAGGTCTAAGCCTATCATTCCGCCTGGACGTCCCATTATTGAATGTTTAATGAGTAACTATATGCATTAAATAATGTTATATTATCGCGGCTATTAGCGTATAGACAAACTTCGATAGGGTAATATGGGGCAAAACGGCCCCTGGAAATAAGACGGCCCCCAGCACATACACAAAATATAAAACTCTGAACGTTCCAAAATTTGGTGCAAAACAAAGCTAACATCTATCGGATACCCACCTGAATGTTCAGCAACATGAAACAGATGCAATTAAATTATGTTTTAATTTATTGATTGATGCATTATTATACGCTTTGATCTAATATTTTGGCAATAGTAAAATGGTGCAATTCAATATATATATATATATATATATATATATATATATATATATATATATATATATATATATATATATATATATATATATATATATATATATATATATACATACATACATACATACATACATATATATATATATATATATATATATATATATATATATATATATATATATATATATATATATATATATATATGGCATGGATGGTATTTATGACGTCACAGTACTTTTCAAAGCGACAGTTGCCCACACTAATTCATTCGGGAATTCTTTTGGAAGACAATCAAATGTTCTGATTTTTACACATCAAATTGTGTGTATGTATGATATAAAGAACCTGTCAGGTATTAAACCTAGCTTAATAGCGTCACGTTAATATCTTATATACTGGGTTAAAGTACAAATTTGCTGTTCATATGTGACCTTTAACATGATGTATACAAAACACAATACTACTGCCCATTTTCTATTGTTTGACCGGTCAATTGATTAATAATATTATTATGTCACAAATTAAGTTTATGATTCATATGGTATATATATATATATTGAGTTGCACCATTTTACTATTGCCAAAATATTAGATCAAAGCGTATAATAATGCACATACAATAAAAACACGGATTTAATTGCGTCTGTTTCATGTTGCTGAGCATTCAGGTGGGTATCCGATAGATGTCAGCTTTATTTTGCATAACATTTTGGAACGTTCAGAGTTTTATATTTTGTGTATGTGCTGGGGGCCGTCTTATCTCCAGGGGCCGTTTTGCCCTAGATTACCCTATCGATCTTTGATTGAATCCAGTGTAATATTCTCAGGTAACTATACATTGTTTGCCGCGAAAATATAGCATTGTTTAATTTCTATAATTTAAAAATACATTGGTATTATTTCAGGATTAAATAATGGGACGGTTAGGCGGACTGATTGGGTTATATGAGCGCGAATAAAGTGGAAACTCGTCAATGTGGCTTTGTGATATCCAACGTGAATACACTGTTAGGGTCTTACAGCGATCGCACATGTTCACGACTAGTGACAAGCCGTCAATAGACATGTCGAGTTACTACACTGCCACTCCTGTGTCGAGTCACGGTTGGTTACAGCTTTAGGTAGGCCTTTGCTTTGTGGTATTGTCGCAAGACACTTATAACCGATTCATGCGTGCCCTTTGTTCAGACACTTAGATATAATATCAGCTAAAACTCGGTGACAACACACCGCACAATACGTCTGTGGTGTGCCATAGCAAGGCTGGCAGATTCATCGACAGCGCACGCAGTGCGATAGGCTAAATATAGGCTCTCATTGCAATTACTGCTTGACAAAGCCGCACACATGATGATGTTGATGTTGAAAAGCGTAGGCCTGCCTACATTGACTGGGCACTATATATATATATATATATATATATATATATATATATATATATATATATATATATATATATATATATATATATATATATATATATATATATATATATATATATATATATATATATATATATATATATATATATATATATATATATATATATATATATATATATATATATATATATATATATATATATATATATATATATATAGGCTCTACATACGGGAATGATGGCGAATGTGAGTGTTGGAGGGGAAGTCTCGGAAACGTTCGGTGTTACCAATGGTGTCAAGCAAGGCTGTGTACTGGCCCCCACGCTCTTCTCCATCTTCCTATCAGCAATGCTCGTCGAGGCTTTCCGAGGCATGGGAGATAGCGTCTATATACAGTCTAGACAGAGCGCTGACCTATTCAACGTCGCACACTTCAGAGCGAAGACCAAGACTACCCAGATACTTGTGAGAGAGCTGCTATACGCAGATGACAGTGCACTGGTTGCCCACTCTGCTGAAGAGATCCAGAGAATAGTGGATGCTTTCTCCGATGCATCAAAGAAGTTCGGCCTGAAGATTAACATCAAGAAGACAGAAGTGCTGAACCAACCCAACTCTACAAGAACCCGAGAGGAGGATATCATGGTTGATGGAAAAAAGCTGAACTCTGTTCCGGAATTCACCTACCTTGGAACGTTCAGAGTTTTATATTTTGTGTATGTGCTGGGGGCCGTCTTATCTCCAGGGGCCGTTTTGCCCTAGATTACCCTATCGATCTTTGATTGAATCCAGTGTAATATTCTCAGGTAACTATACATTGTTTGCCGCGAAAATATAGCATTGTTTAATTTCTATAATTTAAAAATACATTGGTATTATTTCAGGATTAAATAATGGGACGGTTAGGCGGACTGATTGGGTTATATGAGCGCGAATAAAGTGGAAACTCGTCAATGTGGCTTTGTGATATCCAACGTGAATACACTGTTAGGGTCTTACAGCGATCGCACATGTTCACGACTAGTGACAAGCCGTCAATAGACATGTCGAGTTACTACACTGCCACTCCTGTGTCGAGTCACGGTTGGTTACAGCTTTAGGTAGGCCTTTGCTTTGTGGTATTGTCGCAAGACACTTATAACCGATTCATGCGTGCCCTTTGTTCAGACACTTAGATATAATATCAGCTAAAACTCGGTGACAACACACCGCACAATACGTCTGTGGTGTGCCATAGCAAGGCTGGCAGATTCATCGACAGCGCACGCAGTGCGATAGGCTAAATATAGGCTCTCATTGCAATTACTGCTTGACAAAGCCGCACACATGATGATGCTGATGTTGAAAAGCGTAGGCCTGCCTACATTGACTGGGCACTATATATATATATATATATATATATATATATATATATATATATATATATATATATATAATATATATATATATATATATATATATATATAGGCTCTACATACGGAATGATGGCGAATGTGAGTGTTGGAGGAAGTCTCGGAAACGTTCGGGGTTACCAATGGTGTCAAGCAAGGCTGTGTACTGGCCCCCACGCTCTTCTCCATCTTCCTATCAGCAATGCTCGTCGAGGCTTTCCGAGGCATGGGAGATGGCGTCTATATACAGTCTAGACAGAGCGCTGACCTATTCAACGTCGCACACTTCAGAGCGAAGACCAAGACTACCCAGATACTTGTGAGAGAGCTGCTATACGTAGATGACAGTGCACTGGTTGCCCACTCTGCTGAAGAGATCCAGAGAATAGTGGATGCTTTCTCCGATGCATCAAAGAAGTTCGGCCTGAAGATTAACATCAAGAAGACCGAAGTGCTGAACCAACCCAACTCTACAAGAACCCGAGAGGAGGATATCATGGTTGATGGAAAAAAGCTGAACTCTGTTCCGGAATTCACCTACCTCGGAAGCACTATATCAAGTGATGGACGCATTGATGCTGAAATACAGAGGAGGATGGCCAAGGTTAGCGCATCTTTCGGCCGATTACGCCAGAGACTCTGGAACAACCACCATGTGTCCACGCGGGTCAAAGGCAAGATCTACCGCGCATTTGTGCTATCCACCTTACTATACGGAGCCGAGGCCTGGACAGTGTACAGACGACAGGTGAAAAAGCTGCATGCCTTCATGATGCGACATCTGCGTTCGATCATGAGACTAACCTGGAAGGACAAAGTGACAAACAAGGAAATACTCGGTCGGATAGGGCTGCCCTCTATGGAAGATCTTCTGATCAAAAAGAATCTCCTGTGGACTGGACACCTCATGAGGATGTCATCAGACAGACTACCAAAGCAGATCCTCTACTCTCAATTGTCTTCTGGTCACAGACAGAGAGGACGCCCTCGTCTCCGGTTCAAGGATACCATCAAGAGAAACCTCAAGCTGAGAGACATAAAGACCGACTCATGGACATCACTCTCACAGCAGAGAACTAAATGGAGTGCGGCGGTCAAGAAATGAAAGCAGTCTTTGTCGCATAGCGACTGACAGCATGATGATATATATATATATATATATATATATATATATATATATCAAATATAATGAATATTCACGTTAGATATCACATCCCCGTTGCTTTTAAAGAAAGATTATCTGTACCATCAAAATAAAATGCATTGCCTTGCAATTCATAAATCGTTAATTAGTTTGAATGTATACAGTCGTGTCTACTTGTGTGACAACATTGCTATATAAGTAAAATATGCAATAATACAGTTTACCAAGTATATATATATATATATATATATATATATATATACTTGTTTGAGGTATCACCATGTCGATGTATTTACAGCTACGTAGACATGCATGATTAGCTCGGTGGCCGGACTCAGCCGATTATTAGTGGCGCCGCGTCGAACAGACTAACGTCCAATTCTTTCTTATTCGCCATTTTCTATATTAGGCTACTCGTGGAGTAAAATGAGCCAGATTGTTGTTTTAGTTGACCAGAAAAAAGTCGTTTGTATACGCTCAAATAAAGTGTATATGCAATAAAATAATAATTTATTTTTGTTACTCCTGTAGATAGATAAACGCGCTTTACGATAAAATAATACATTAAAAAAATGCACACAACTATGCTTATAACCGAAATATAGTATTGTAAATTAGTAAATAAATACCAACTTAAACATTAAGAAAAAAATATAAAAATATTTTTTAAACTATCATAGCAACCTATTTAAGTGTCACTGGTCATGAAAAAAATTTGAACCTGTGGGTTTTTTGTATTCGTTTAGTATGTAGGTGGTTAATTGCACGCACAGCAACAGGCAGCCGATTCCAGAGTGGGGTGCCGAAATCCCAAGGGCATGTCCCAATCACAAGCTTTGACACCTGTACACTTAGTGTAAAGTTCTTCGCCTGTCGTAGCCTGCTATCACGTTGGTTCAGCTATATGATTGCCGTGTCCTAGCTACCAAACAGGCAGCTTTGTTTTGGATCCACGCAGCATTCTCTTACGGGCCAGTTCTGATTGGTTTAAAGACGGAAGTTTAACTTGGCGGAATTTCCCTTCTTATTTTGACACTGCTGCGTGGCAAAGTTTCGCACAACAAATACGTCAATGAACACAAGGTGCTTGTGTCGATGCTTCGCTGTGTAGTTTGAATGCACACAGACGATCCCGTTAAATGCCAGTCATCGAGATCATTTATTACTGCCACATTCGGTTATTGTAACAGCAATATCTTGGTCAGACTGATCTCACGTGTGGCTTTGTGCGGACGCGCTGTGACATTTGATAGGCATCGTCTCGGACTCTCGGTGCTTATTACTAAGATACTCCGTAATTACAATAACTGTTATATGAGTGTCGTTGTAGGCTGGATGAAGTTCAAAGACTCGTTAGTTCAGTCACAAGCTGGACTCTTGCCAGTGTTACCTGTTTTTATCCATCAAACCCTCGGTTTAATAGCTTCCTGGCACACCGATACACCTGTGCTATAGTGGCTATATACACTGAACACCAAGTTATTGTCTCGTAGCGATTTCGGACAGATTAGTCATAGAACGACAAGGAATGTAATGCAGGATGAATATAATCGATTGTTATTATCGATTGATCGATCACACAACGTTGTAATGGAACGCAATAGCATAGCAGTTAGAATGCCGGACTCTCAATCGAGAGAACCCGGTTTCAAATCACACTGCGGTCGCTTCGAACCTTTGGCAAGTTTGATTACCACATGTTGCCACAGTTCACACAGCTGTATGAGTACCTGGCAAAACGGACAGTGGTGGATATGTGAACGAATAGTCTTTGCGCTGTCATTCCCAGAGCAGTCGAAATGGCCTAGGAATGAATAGGTCTGTCAGGGGGTGAAATGAAGTGCTTTGACTAGATACCGCACTACATAAGAACTTACCTTTATTTTATTCCTTCATAAGAATCATGAACCAATCAATCCTCTTCGAAATCGATTAATTGGAACAACATTACCCATAAGTCTTCCTGATTATATATCCTGCAGTCAAAGGATTGCAAAATACTACTTGTACTGTGGCTAGTCAGCACTCGGAGCACAATAACTGCGCTCAGTTGATCAGTTTACAGATAAAACACTCACACACACTGACTCACTGTGACGAATCTATTATGCCGCGGAACGCTTGTCTTGGCATTGACGCCGACCTGAATTAAATCCGTCAGAAGTCGACACAAGTTATTTCGCACGGTACGAATGCTTAATGAAACCAACATTGTTAAGTGGTTTCGGGGGCATGACGTTTTAGCCATCATTGCCATTAGCACTACCCTACCAACACTTGACTGGGCCTCTCCCGTGCAACTGGGCTAGTTGCATACACATAATTTATGCCAACGCGTGATTCGAAATTAGGGTAGGATGGGGCAAGGAGCTCCCGTGGGATACGACGCCCCCTCGTATTTCCAACATATGCGCTTGCTGTGTGTCTCTGGTAGATTAACGCAATGCTGCAACCTGGTATTTTGTCCAAAACCTGACGGATTGGATAAAAATATCTGCATTTTAAGTTTTACTGCTTGGCTTATGTAAAATTGTATATTTACAATGTGGCAATGAAACACATCGAGGACATTGAGTTTCGTGCAACTGTTTTTATATTCATCATTAGTATAAACAGTTCCAAGTATTGTTACGAAATAGGCGTAAATTAATATTAAAGCGGGAATTAAGAAATGCCTATGTCATGCCTACTGGGGGCAAGACACCGACTAGAGTACGGGACAAGACGCCCCCGGGGGCTTCCTACACGATGTGGTAAATTTATCGTCGTAATTAGGTAGCAGACAATATTTTCACTTTGATAAAAGCTATGCGTTTTCAAATGTACGATCTTTCATTTCGTATAGATGATACGTAACGCTAGAAACTAAATCTATTTTACCATTTAATGCTTCCTAGTAAATGGAAAGTCATCACATACAAGTTGAACTCGTTGATCGTGAAGCAGCAAAGGGGAGTAACGGGCGGTTAGACGAGGAACACATAAAGGAACCAAAGACGCAGTGAAGTCGCCAAAGAGAAGACCCGTGATCAGCAGCAGCGACGAGGAAGCATGGCCGTGTGTCATATGCTGACTGCCCTTCGTGAATTATGTACTTCGGGAAGTGTTGGTATAATGACTGCACACTAGGAGTGCTTTATTTTATCTGCTCAAATTGCGAGTCCGATAATATCTAATTGATGCCTGTTTGGATAAAATAAAACATGATACATTTTGTTTTACATTTAGCAATACTTTTATTCATTTCAATGTTCGTATTTCATACAACGGAGACAGATTTACTGTTGTGAGCAAAAGGATACTTTGTACTTTGCACCTTATAGGAGGGGGCGTCTTGTCTTAGATATGGGGCAACACCCCCTACTAGATAATACTTATATATAATTAACGATTACATACTGTAAATTGTAACTAATATATTGGAAATACATACTATATTCACACAACAACCACATGACGGCATACATACCACAACATAATATGGTTTTGAATAAATAACCATGACAATTTTCCATTAAGGTGGCTCCATACCCCCCTACTCTATTCAGATGTCAAATCGATTGTTTACGTTCTGACGATAGCATTCTAATTGTTTTATATCACTAGGCCTAAGCATTAATTACTGTTGGTACGACGTATTTTTGCGGGCTTGGAACGGGCACGCGTTGTGGGTACAGGATTGTTCTGCAAACATTCGTGAAACTGTTCATCAAGTTATTAGACAATACTATTCACGATTTAATTCTAACCACAACTATTGAGTAAGTAAACCAATTAATTATGGTTAGAAGAAAATCGTGATTCAAGTGTGCTGCAAACAGTTTGTAAACAAATCTAACTAACTAAAATCTCCCTATTCAATTAATTTAGCCCAAGTAATATTACGTGTCTGATCGTATATATTCCATAAATAATTTATGACACAGTACGTCTGCTCTTTCGTATCTATGTCAGCTTCGCAATTTTATTGTCGTGACCGGGGTCCATGGTGATGGTTCGTATATTTAAAAATTCCCCCGATTTCTTCGAGGGTGGTGATATTATGGAAGCAACTACGTGGACATTTGACATACATATTACGTAAGTCAGAACAACAGTATGCACAATTGCTAGCAACCCTACTCGCGTTTTTTACGATTGTTGTAAGTTACAACTGCAGTGCCAAACTGCCACAGAAACATGTTATAGTACACTGGTTAGCCATTGGTGGCTAAACATCAACAGGAGCAAGGCAAAGATCTTGAAAGTCTAAACAAATACCAGAAACCCAGTCTCTCTTAGAGGGAACCACTGCAAGAAACTGACTCCTTCACATACTTGGGCAGAAAAATCGGCAATGGTTTGGGTAGCGTTCAAATGTTTTGGTTATAAATGCATTTGAATTCATTTCAAATGTGTTGACACCAAACGTACCTTATTTAGCACATGTTGAAAAAACTGATTGTGAAAGTTGATTTCACAGGTCAGACAGTGATTCTAGTAATTGCTCATTATAGAGAGAGTAGATCTTTCCCATAATACCACCATGCTTACTTACTTAATCCTCTTGCCCCCTTCAGGAGCATAGGGCGTCAACCATGATTCTCCACTTCACTCTGTTCTGTGCTAGAGCTTTGGCCTCTTGCCAGGTGACCCCCTTATCAAGATCTTGTAATGTGGAGCGTCTCCGGTTGATTTTTCGCCTTCCTTGCCTTCTCTTTCCTTGTTAGTTATAGTCCAGTGCTTGTTTGGTTGTATTTGTTAGATCTTTTCTTAGTGTGTGGCCAATCCAGCTCCATTTTCTCCTCTTGATTGTAGTGCTTATTTCTTCATGTTTGGTTTTCTTCCAGAGCTCTTTATTTGATATTTTGTTAGGCCACCATACCTTAAGGATGTATCGGAGGCGACTGTTGATGAAGACCTGGAGTTTGTTGTTGAGAGGCCGAGTAGTTTTCCACGTATCACAGCCATAGAGAAGAACAGGTTTAACGTTGGTGTTGAAAATGCGGATATTGGTATTTATGGACAGTTGGGAAGAGACCACACTGGGCATAGGGTTCTGAAGGCATGCCAAACTTTATTGATGCGTAGTTCCACATCTTTGTAAGTTCCACCATTTGTACTGACGTTGCTCTCAAGTTAGATGAAGTCTTGAACTTCCTCAACAGTACCACTTTCTAGTGAAATGGTTCGGAGGATCTGGTATTGATTTTCACCACTTTTGTCTTTACCACACTGATCTTAAGACCCAGTTGGCTGCTTTTTTCTTGAAGCCTTTTTTTTTTGTTGCATGTGTTTATGGGTTTCTGAGAGTAGTGCTAGATCATCTGTAAAATCCAGGTCTTCTAATTGTGAGAACAAGTTCCACAGGATCCAAGTACGATGGTGTTCTGTGGATCGTTTCATTGTCCAGTCTCGAGCCATCAGAAAGAGCAGTGGAGATAGCAAGCAGCCCTGTCGTACTCCAGTTCCATACCACCACGCTACCTGGTGGATTATAATGGAACGTAATGATTCAGACAATAGAACCAGAGGCCTACATATTAAACGGCGGAATGTTTTCTGACTTATCCAAATGTTTAAGTTCCATTATAGTCCACCCGGAAGAGTGGTGGTAATGGGAAGGATTTATTGTAAAGCAAAACTGCTTATTACAAAATAAAATATTTGGTGGTCGCTATCAAATCAGAAAGAGCAATCTATTCAGGCTTATGAAATAAAACTAGAAAGGGAAGCAGATTGCGATGAAGCTGTTTGGTGCAAAATTGTTTCAGGAAATTCATAATTAACTATTGGATTAGTTTACCGAAGTCCAAACATAAACGAAGAGGACAACACAAAAACCGCTATAAAGGAAGTTAGTAAAGGGGAATGTATCATAATGGGAGATTTTAACCATGGACACATACAATGGAATTCTCTAGAGAGCACAGGGATTGAGGACCAACAATTTCTATTTTTAATCCAGGATAGTTTTCTTACTCAGCACGTACTAGAACCAACCAGGGGAGAAAATGTATTAGATATAGTTTTGTCATCACAAAAAGAATTAGTGGACAATGTAAAAATATTTGAACCATTGGGTAATAGTGACCATAATCAAATACATTTTGACATCAATGTAAAATCAGAAAGTAAAAATAAGAAAACGTACAAGAGAAACTTCCACAAAGGTAACTACAAAGAGAGAATGAGATGAGAAAATACTTGAGAAATGAGAAAATACTTAGCAAAGCTAGATTGGAATAACATGCTGATGAATAAGACCGCAATTGAATGTTGGAATATTCTAAAATATGAAATTGAGAGTATCATCGATACATTTGTTCCCTTCCAAAAACAAGGAAAACGGTGTAGAAAGAAACACTTGTCAAAAGAGGCTATTAGAAAAATAATGCTAAAACAAACTATGTGGAGGGTTTATAGGCGTACCAGAAAGGACGAAGACTATGCAAAATACAAAGAGGCACTTAATGCAGCTACAACTGAAATCAGACAATCTAAAAGAAGCTATGAGCAAAAACTAGCATGTAACATAAAAAATGACAGCAAGAGTTTTTATGCATATGTCAGGAGTAAACAAAACGTACAAGACAAGGTTGGACCTCTAGAAGACAGTGCTGGAAATATAATATCACAGGGGTTTTTAATGGCGGAAGACCTAAATGGTTACTTCAGTTCAGTGTTTACCAAAGAAGATATTAGTTCATTACCAGTTGCTTATGCTAAATTTCAGGGGGCTAAATCTGACTATTTAGGTCCGTTAGTTGTAACTCCAGAATTGGTAGCTAAGAAAATAAAGGATAACAAATCACCGGGAGTGGATGGGATTCCTCCAAAATTACTAATGGAAACAGTAGAACAAACAGTATACCACTTGCAAGAGTATTCAACTTGTCATTAAAAGAGGGAGTTGTTCCGTTTGAATGGAAAGAAGCAAACATCATACCATTATTTAAAAAGGGTTCGAGAAATAAGTCAGAGAATTATAGACCAGTGAGTTTAACGTCAGTGATTTGTAAATTATTAGAAAGGTTAATTAAAGACCATATGGTGGACTTCCTCGTTAAGCATAAATTATTAAATTCATCTCAACATGGATTCCTTAAAGCGAGGTCATGCTTAACAAATATGTTATGTTTTTTTGAAGAAATCACTAAGTGGATAGACGTGGGATCGCCAGTAGATATTATCTACTTAGATTTTCAGAAAGCTTTTGACAAAGTGCCACATCAAAGATTACTACTTAAATTAAAAGCCCATGGTATCGGGGATAGCATAACTGACTGGATAGAACAATGGCTGACTGACAGAAGACAACGAGTTGTAGTAGATGGAGAAGTTTCAAATTGGAAATCGGTTTTGAGTGGGGTACCTCAAGGATCAGTATTAGGACCTATATTATTCTTAATTTATATCAATGACTTGGACGACAGTATAACAAGTAACGTACTGAAATTTGCGGATGACACAAAACTGTTTAGAAAAGTTAATACTGATGGTGATAAACAACATTTACAAAACGATCTAGACAGATTAGTGAAATGGTCTGAGAAATGGCAGATGTTGTTCAAATTTGGGAAATGTAAATGCCTACATACAGGACATAGGAACTTGAATGTAAACTATAAAATGGGAGATACTGTTCTGGGTACTACTGTAAAAGAAAAGGACTTAGGAGTTACAATAAGCGCTGATATGAAAGTTTCAGAGCAGTGTGGTATTGCAGCTTCAAAGGGTAATCAAATTCTTGGATTGATTAGAAGAAACATAACATACAAGGGAAAAAAGTTAATTATACCTCTTTATAAAGCAATAGTTAGACCTCATTTAGAATACTGTATACAAGCATGGAGACCATATCGTAAGAAGGATATAGATACGCTTGAACGCATACAAAGGAGAGCAACTAAAATGATTCCAGAACTGAGAGACCTTAGTTATGAAGAACGCCTGAAAGAATGTGGTTTAACAACTCTAGAGACAAGGAGGTTAAGAGGAGATCAGATTGAAGTTTTTAAGATATTGAATGGGTATGAAAATATTGATAGAAATATGTTTTTCTCACTCAATAAGGATAGCAGAACTAGAGGACATGAGGTAAAATTAGTAAAGGATCAATGTAGATTGGACATCAGGAAGCACTCGTTCTCACAGAGGACAATAAATGAATGGAACAAATTGTCTACAGATTGTATAACTGCTAGCAGCGTGAATATGTTTAAAAACAAGGTTGACACATATCTCAGGAGGGCGGGCTATAAGTAGATGAACATTGTTGGACTCTCGATAAGCCAATGGCTTCCTTGTCCACTTGCCATCTGGGCCTTTGGCTTGGATGGCAAATCTTGTTAAATCTTGTTAAATGTAAATGCAAATGTTTAGGGCATGCATTCATATGCAAATGCACTGACAATTATAGAGCTGCATTTGAATTTGCATGTTCAACATTCAAATGCGCTTACTACCAACCCTATGAAGAATTACTGTATATCATCTGCACAAATAACCACTAACTATAATAAATAACTAAAAAAAATCAAGAAAGAGACTTATTAAGCAAAAGAAAAAAAAAACGTTATTTCACCAGTCAACAATTTAGCATGTGTTTTACCACAAAACACCTTTACTGAATGATGCGCAGTTAGATTTCAGTGTAGATGAAAGATAGGAAAACTGTAATTTCACTAGTCAATAGTTTAGCGGATGTGTTTTGCCCATAAACATAAATAGAACACCCGTTAGTAAAACAAGACTGCTGAGCTCTTATCAGTTGACATATGATAAAGTGATGCCGGCATGGACCAGTGACATTCATGCTGCTGCACGGCAAGAACCCACTGGAGGCGCAGTGTTTACACTGTACAGCACCTAGTCTTCATCATATATCTATAGATATACAGTATTAATAAGAGATTATTACTATATAGCTATATATATACACCTAATACCTTATTACGTGCACAATCTATCCATGCACCTTGTATAACAAATATCATAACATATTATCTATAACAGTAGCACCACTAAACATGATCGAAACTGAACTTTCTGAAGTGCTCTATACATGTATTAGCTAATGACTGCAAGTGGTCAAAATCTCATTTAGCCCTGTTGGACATTCTTCTTTAAGGTCCCAAAAATATGTGTTTCCATCTTCCAACACATTCACCAACTGCTCCATCACAGCCATTTCCACCTGCAAATCAAGATCTTTCTCGAATGTTATCTGGCCAACTTGCCCAAGGACACGCCTCATGTAAAGAAATGTGCTCTCTCATTTAAGCTGTCAATTGTTTTAGTAGGCAAATGTTCACATGGTTCGTCAAACAAATGCATAGAATGCAATGAATGTTGTAATGTGTACAGAATGAGTTATATGATAGTGGTTTATACAACGAAGAAACGGTAAACGACGACCAAAAGGGGGAGAGCCTCATTACATGCAGATGACTTAAAAAGAACAAACATCTTGTTAATGAGCTGACATCTAGTAGAGTTTTAAAAAAGACGCATTATTTATAAAACTGAATCCTACCCCTTTAACATTTTATGTTGCACCCAATCAATGCAACTACTGGGAAACACATAATGTATGCTACCCCCAAGAAAAACAAACGTATCTGTAATAACTGTTACATTCATTCACATATACACTAACACAGCACAAACATTTGCGACATAAATTAATTGAAAATAACGAGATGTTAGATCCTGTCTTCTGTCGATTCGTACAGCTGTAAGCCACACAGGAAATAACCATATTCGTTGTCCCACAACTTTCTCCAGCAAGCCTCCAAAATGTTTGTTTTGGAGAGTTTAACAATAATGCACGATGCTCACTTCAGTATGAACAACCCAACTGCCCACACTTATAACACAACTTCTGGGACCACCCTCACCTAAATTATTAATGACAATAACAAATCTTCAAGTTAATTGGTTCCTGGTGTCATCGTCACTGGCTACTAGCCCGATAAGTTTATATTTCCCTGGTAGCCACCTCATCTTCATTGCTTTTGTTTGCCTTATATTGTAAATGATGATGGTGAGGAGAAAATAAATTAACTTACTTACTCACTTACTCACTTACATATGTTGGACTATTTGTAACATGCTATGTTCACACTATAAACAGTAGTACCCTATGTGTCATGCAGTGGATGCAACTGTTTCTGCCGTGCAATGAAATGCCGGCCAGTGGTCCATGCCCGCTTCACTGCAGTGAGCTGGCTTATCGCTTTTGTGTATAGGGGAATGATTAATGATGTATCTATGGTTTTGCCGCAAAACAGTTTTACATCCACTACTATCAACTAGATGGCAGCACAAGACCACTATAAACTCAGTTCATGTGACGTAGGCGGTTAATGTGTTTTGTGGATACTTCATATGTATCCATATATGTTAAACTTTACCAAAGACAGGCAAGGTAGCAGCAGCCTTCGCACAGCGGTCAATGTAGGTCCAGTCGTGTATATCTCTGTTCCCTTGAGCTACGTGACAAAACACATAACACACCTGCATGAAAACCAGCAAAGCACATCATGTCAAAAATCTGTTTACTGCCTTCACAAGACTCAAAAATATGTTGTGGTTTTTTCTCTCCATTTCACTGATAACCCATTATTTTATTAAATTATACCATATCTTTAATAGTTAACATTACAATGATTGTGTGTATTTATATTATGTTCTTTTTGTATATAACACTATAAAAACATAACATATTAAAATAATAGATTAGCAGATGTATCTCAACCTTCTGATATAAAGTATTTGAATTTAACACTGTATGCTTGACATTTTAATAGAGCATATTCATAAAGTGCATTTGTAAAAAAAAAACAGAACAATTTGCTTATGAAATTCTAAAATGCACCATATTTGTATTTGAACCACAACATAATTGACCTCCCCCCCACCGTTTGACATGGTCAATCATACCAGATTCCGTACACTAAGGGTGATATTTTAATGACTTTTCTTCAAGGCTACTGAGAAGAAAAATCAAGGCTCCATTTCATAGTTTATCGTAATCGCACAAAACAACTGATATCGTCAGAAAAATTACAGCATTCCCAAATAAGCTTTTTATAATAATGCTGATTATATTTTGTTTTTTCAAGCCAACTGTCTTGAAATTTAGCCTTGCCATTCATTCAAACTGAATTACATTCCTAACACTTGCCATTCCACGAACTTACAAGTAGATAATAAAATGGTGTCAGCCATATGCAATTCACAGAAATGTAGATTGCCCAATGAGCACACAAGTTATTTTTACACTGCTGATTATGACGTGGGTGTTACCATGACTGGGCTGATAAAAAAAAATTTATTGGAATTACTCAATTCCTGAATTTAAATTGAAAGATTTTCACCAAGCGGAATTTGAATTTGAAAGGTTTTGAGTAAGTTGAATTGGAATTAATCAACAATGAA
Organism: Lamellibrachia satsuma; assembly: GCA_033239005.1. Classification (NCBI taxonomy): domain Eukaryota; kingdom Metazoa; phylum Annelida; class Polychaeta; order Sabellida; family Siboglinidae; genus Lamellibrachia; species Lamellibrachia satsuma. The sequence goes on along the minus strand of BSQZ01000086.1, from coordinate 62,205 downwards.
TTGAACCTCATTTTCTTGTAATGGTGCAATCTGATTTGATTTCAAATATGGTCCTCAATTCAATCCTAGAATTGTATATAAACTCAAAGTCTTTGTAGCAGATAAACATACATTTGTAAAGCATTTGAAGATCTGAGGTGCGAACATTTGTCCAAATTTGAACAAAGGGTCTGCATGGCAATGTTACCTGCTGTAAGATAACATTTGTTGTCTGTCTGCACATATCTGAAACCGTGCCCTTTGTGTGTGATTTTTTTTTATTGAGCAGGCATTTGGGTTGAAACTGGAATTTAAAAATAATTTATTGAAACAAAATTAATTTAATTTGAGTTGATTAAATTGAATCGCAAGGAATTTGAATTAAGTGGAATTTACCCCAGCCCTGGGTGCTATTCAGCAATAATTTTTAAATAGAAATTTTTTTTATTCAATCCTTTTCAAGACTACTTAAAATTCAAGGATTAAAAATTCAAGGCTATGAAATAGGAAAAAAAAATTCAAGGCTTTTCAAGACTTTCAAGGCCTCGTACGGACTCTGTTATACATAGTCAAACAATATGCTTCTTCTTCAAAAGGCATGTCACACTATATACCAACCGTAACAAGAGAGACCCCCGGTCTCGCAATCGAGGGGTGAGATTGTGGGCGATGCTCATTGACTCGTAGATTCCAGTCTTCACCTTCACTTTGAGGGGCACATCCACAACCTCTTTCATACACCGAACAAGCTTCTCGAAGCGCCCTGTTTGGCCCATCAATGCACAACCGTCACCCTATCACGGGGGCAGTCATTGGGGTAATATTTTACACAATTGTAGATCAGTCATAAGACATTCAGCATTATCTGGTTACCATGGTCACGGTCACACAAACTGCCTATTATCTCATAAATGACCTTCTTTTCACATAAACATAATACATTGTACATATTGGTCAAGATAAGATGGGTATTTTTGAAGATGACATAAGATCTGTGGGAACTCGGCAAGTGTCTCCACAGCATACGAGACCTACAATTGCTGAGGTCACAAGACCAAAGTCAATGGAAGAATTTAGCTGGAACATACTGAAAGCTCCACAAATGAAACTGTCAACACTATTTGAGGTGACGCAATGACACGACAGTGCATCCACATAAGCCAACATAGCCCATTTCTAGACCAGTGTGACTCCTTAAAATAACTGGAAGAATTTACTTTGATCATGACTGGTGAAAGTCTGACTAGCCTTATGTCAGGACGCTTTAATCGACATTAACTAAATTTGTATAAACAAGCAAGCATGTCAGCTAGCGTGGACAGTAGATGAGCTAAATTTGTGCGAAATGAGCCTAAAATGAGCAAAACAATTCAGATAGAGGAGGAACCTTTAATGGCCAAGACACTAGTGAGAGACACTAGGGAGATTTAGTGACAGTCACTGGGTTGTGTATTTGGAGGATGGAGTGTAACTCCAGGTGAGACACTAGGGAGATGTAGTGACAGTCACAGGGTTGTGTGTCTGGAGAGTGGAGTGTAGCTACAGGTGAGACACTAGGGAGACTTAGTGACAGTCACAGGGCTGTGTGTCTGGAGGATGGAGTGTAAATACAGGTGAGAAATAAGGGAGACTTAGTGACAGTCACAGGGTTGTGTGTCTGGATGATAGAGTGTAGCTACAGGTGAGACACTAGGGAGACTTAGTGACAGTCACAGGGTTGTGTGTCTGGAGGATGGAGTGTGACTACAGGTGAGACACTAGGGAGACTTAGTGACAGTCACAGGATTGTGTGTCTGGAGGACGGAGTGTCACAACAGGTGAGACACTAGGGAGACATAGTGACAGTCACAGGGTTGTGTGTCTGGAGGATGGAGTGTGACTACAGGTGAGACACTAGGGAGACTTAGTGACAGTCACAGGGCTGTGTGTCTGGAGGATGTGGTGTAAATACAGGTGATACACTAGGGAGACTTAGTGACAGTCACAGGGTTGTGTGTCTGGAGGATGGAGTGTAAATACAGGTGAGAAATAAGGGAGACTTAGTGACAGTCACAGGGTTGTGTGTCTGGAGGATGGAGTGTAGCTACAGGTGAGACACTAGGGAGACTTAGTGACAGTCACAGGGTTGTGTGTCTGAAGGATGGAGTGTCACTACAGGTGAGACACTAGGGAGATTTAGTGACAGTCACAGGGTTGTGTGTCTGGAGGATGGAGTGTCACTACAGGTGAGACACTAGGGAGACTTAGTGACAGTCACAGGTTTGTGTGTCTGGAGGATGGAGTGTCACTACAGGTGATACACTAGGGAGACTTAGTGACAGTCACAGGGTTGTGTGTCTGGAGGATGGAGTGTAAATACAGGTGAGACACTAGGGAGATTTAGTGACAGACACAGGATTGTGTGTCTGGAGGATGGAGTGTCACTACACGTGAGACACTAGGGAGACATAGTGACAGTCACAGGGTTGTGTGTCTGGAGGATGGAGTGTAACTACAGGTGAGACACTAGGGAGACTTAGTGACAGTCACAGGGTTGTGTGTCTGGAGGATGGAGTGTGACTACAGGTGAGACACTAGGGAGACTTAGTGACAGTCACAGGATTGTGTGTCTGGAGGATGGAGTGTCACTACAGGTGAGACACTAGGGAGACATAGTGACAGTCACAGGGTTGTGTGTCTGAAGGATGGCGTGTGACTACAGGTGAGACACTAGGGAGATTTAGTGACAGTCACAGGGCTGTGTGTCTGGAGGATGTAGTGTCACTACAGGTGAGACACTAGGGAGACTTAGTGACAGTCACAGGGTTGTGTGTCTAGAGGATGGAGTATAGCTACAGGTGAGACATTAGGGAGATTTAGTGACAGACACAGGATTGTGTGTCTGGAGGATGGAGTGTCACTACACGTGAGACACTAGGGAGACATAGTGACACTCACAGGGTTGTGTGTCTGGAGGATGGAGTGTAACTACAGGTGAGACACTAGGGAGACTTAGTGACAGTCACAGGGTTGTGTGTCTGGAGGATGGAGTGTGACTACAGGTGAGACACTAGGGAGACTTAGTGACAGTCACAGGATTGTGTGTCTGGAGGACGGAATGTCACTACAGGTGAGACACTAGGGAGACATAGTGACAGTCACAGGGTTGTGTGTCTGAAGGATGGCGTGTGACTACAGGTGAGACACTAGGGAGACTTAGTGAGTCACAGGGCTGTGTGTCTGGAGGATGTAGTGTCACTACAGGTGAGACACTAGGGAGACTTGGTGACAGTCACAGGGTTCTGTGTCTGAAGGATGGAGTGTGACTACAGGTGAGACACTAGGGAGACTTAGTGACAGTCACAGGTTTGTGTGTCTGGAGGATGGAGTGTCACTACAGGTGAGACACTAGGGAGACTTAGTGACAGCCACAGGGTTGTGTGTCTGGAGGATGGAGTGTCACTACAGGTGAGACACTAGGGAGACTTAGTGACAGTCACAGGGTTGTGTGTCTGGAGGATGGAGGGGTAGCTACAGGTGAGACACTAGGGAGACTTAGTGACAGTCACAGGGTTGTGTGTCTGGAGGATGGAGTGTCACTACATGTGAGACACTAGGGAGACATAGTGACAGTCACAGGATTGTGTGTCACTACAGGTGAGACACTAGGGAGACATAGTGACAGTCACAGGGTTGTGTGTCTGGAGGATGGAGTGTAGCTACAGGTGAGACACTAGGGAGACTTAGTGACAGTCACAGGGTTGTGTGTCTGGAGGATGGAGTGTCACTACAGGTGAGACACTAGGGAGACATAGTGACAGTCACAGGATTGTGTGTCACTACAGGTGAGACACTAGGGGGACATAGTGACAGTCACAGGAATGTGTGTCACTACAGGTGAGACACTAGAGAGACATAGTGACAGTCACATGGTTGTGTGTCTGGAGAATGGGGTGTGACTACAGGTGAGACACTAGGGAGACTTAGTGACAGTCACAGGTTTGTGTGTCTGGAGGATGGAGTGTCACTACAGGTGATACACTAGGGAGACTTAGTGACAGTCACAGGGTTGTGTGTCTGGAGGATGGAGTGTAAATACAGGTGAGACGCTAGGGAGATTTAGTGACAGACAGTGTGTCTGGAGGATGGAGTGTCACTACACGTGAGACACTAGGGAGACATAGTGACAGTCACAGGGTTGTGTGTCTGGAGGATGGAGTGTAACTACTGGTGAGACACTAGGGAGACTTAGTGACAGTCACAGGGTTGTGTGTCTGGAGGATGGAGTGTGACTACAGGTGAGACACTAGGGAGACTTAGTGACAGTCACAGGATTGTGTGTCTGGAGGATGGAGTGTCACTACAGGTGAGACACTAGGGAGACATAGTGACAGTCACAGGTTTGTGTGTCTGAAGGATGGCGTGTGACTACAGGTGAGACACTAGGGAGACTTAGTGACAGTCACAGGGCTGTGTGTCTGGAGGATGTAGTGTCACTACAGGTGAGACACTAGGGAGACTTAGTGACAGTCACAGGGTTGTGTGTCTGGAGGATGGAGTATAGCTACAGGTGAGACACTAGGGAGATTTAGTGACAGACACAGGATTGTGTGTCTGGAGGATGGAGTGTCACTACACGTGAGACACTAGGGAGACATAGTGACACTCACAGGGTTGTGTGTCTGGAGGATGGAGTGTAACTACAGGTGAGACACTAGGGAGACTTAGTGAAAGTCACAGGGTTGTGTGTCTGGAGGATGGAGTGTGACTACAGGTGAGACACTAGGGAGACTTAGTGACAGTCACAGGATTGTGTGTCTGGAGGACGGAATGTCACTACAGGTGAGACACTAGGGAGACATAGTGACAGTCACAGGGTTGTGTGTCTGAAGGATGGCGTGTGACTACAGGTGAGACACTAGGGAGACTTAGTGACAGTCACAGGGCTGTGTGTCTGGAGGATGTAGTGTCACTACAGATGAGACACTAGGGAGACTTGGTGATAGTCACAGGGTTGTGTGTCTGGAGGATGGAGTGTAAATACAGGTGAGAAATAAGGGAGACTTAGTGACAGTCACAGGGTTGTGTGTCTGGAGGAAGGAGTGTCACTACAGGTGAGACACTAGGGAGACTTAGTGACAGTCACAGGGTTGTGTGTCTGGAGGATGGAGTGTCACTACAGGTGAGACACTAGGGAGACTTAGTGACATCCACAGGGTTGTGTGTCTGGAGGATGGAGTGTCACTACAGGTGAGACACTAGGGAGACTTAGTGACAGTCACAGGGTTGTGTGTCTGGAGGATGGAGGGGTAGCTACAGGTGAGACACTAGGGAGACTTAGTGACAGTCACAGGGTTGTGTGTCTGGAGGATGGAGTGTCACTACATGTGAGACACTAGGGAGACATAGTGACAGTCACAGGATTGTGTGTCACTACAGGTGAGACACTAGGGAGACATATTGACAGTCACAGGGTTGTGTGTCTGGAGGATGGAGTGTAGCTACAGGTGAGACACTAGGGAGACTTAGTGACAGTCACAGGGTTGTGTGTCTGGAGGATGGAGTGTCACTACAGGTGAGACACTAGGGAGACATAGTGACAGTCACAGGATTGTGTGTCACTACAGGTGAGACACTAGGGAGACATAGTGACAGTCACAGGAATGTGTGTCACTACAGGTGAGACACTAGAGAGACATAGTGACAGTCACAGGGTTGTGTGTCTGGAGGATGGAGTGTGACTACAGGTGAGACACTAGGGAGACTTAGTGACTGTCACAGGATTGTGTGTCTGGAAGATGGAGTGTAACTACCTTCTTGAAGACCAGGTCCAATGAACATCCACAGTTGATGTCAATAAAGTCCATCTCAATGTTCTCCTGAAGCAGTTGGGCACAGCGTGTCATTGTGTTGGTGTACTAACCACACAGCTACAACAAACCAACGTCCTGTAAGAGACTACACATGGTAAGAAATCATACACAGCAATAGATCATACTCCTATAATAGACCATACACTGTAAGAGATCACACAATATAAGACGATTGTACCATACATGGCAAGAGACCATACTCATATAAGAGACTATTATAATGTAAGAGACCATACATGGCAAGAGACCATACTCATATAAGAGACCATTATAATGTAAGAGATCATACATGGCAAGAGACCATACTCAGGGTTTTTGTTAAGTGTGGCCATAGCAGGGATCATGAACCCCAAAGCAGGGACCACTTATCATGCTCAGCCTGTGGTTGAGTCACTACATATCACAGACCACCAGGAACTTATATATAATGTAATTGTACCTTAAAATTTCAGGAGTTTAGTTTATATAGCAATAGAAAATTACTGTTTTGCCTATCAAACTTTTCCCCTAAATTGGCTAATAAAGCCCATGTTCATGACTGTGTAACAAATTAATGAAAATATTATGAATTATCACAAAGAAACAAATAGCAAAGGTTAGTAATAGTACCTTGTTGACATGAACATTGGTAATGGTCATGTGTTCAAACTTCGTGCATTTTCAAATTGAAAAAAATACAAAAAACTGAATGTATTACCTAATTTTGAAAAAAAAATTGAATTAATTATTCAAAAGGAAGCAAGTGACATTAAGTCACCAAATAATCAATGTCATAAACAGTATAGTAATGTAGGCAAGAATAATTTTTTTCAAAAGTAAGCAAGTGACACTAAGTCACCAAATAATCAATGTCATAAACAACATAGTAACGTAGGCAAGAATCATTGCGCCGAGCCAGTCGCGATGCGTAATATATGCTGTTTTCACAAAAATCAGAAGAAACTTTTGCCTAAGACATCTATATTCTAAATCACTAACAATTATTTTATTGTTGCAGTGCAAACAAATTGTTAGAAAAATTTCTAGTGAAAAAATTACGATTATCGAATGACACAAATTATGTGATGTACTAGTCTATAACCTAGGGCTAGGCTATAGCGAATGGTTCAGCAACCAGTATAAAAGTCATTTTTATAAATACACACAGTCAAATAGTCCATAGAATTGTGGATAATTGCTGTGCCATAATATGCACAAGAGAGCAAACAATACTGATTTGTCCGATATCTCAAAAACACCTCATCGTCACTTGATCCCTTTTGCCATTTCATGGCAGTATAGTGCCAGACTAGGTCACTAGTAGAGGTTCGTCACGCTGCAATGTTTAATGCAAAAGCGGGTCGGTCATTAGCCAATGCGAGGGATAATAAAAATCAGCCTTCCTCTACGATAGCTGGGTACATGGTCCGCCATAACCGGGTAAATTACATGGGTCCCAGCTCTTAACAAAAACGCTGCATACTCCTATAACAGACCATTATAACGTAAGAGACCATATTTCTGTAAGAGACCATACATGGTTATTAGAGACCACAATACTGACTTGAGTTAATGCAAATTAGTACCTACCGACTTTAAACACTACGTTACCAAATTTGCTGATCTGATTATGGCATGGTGTTACTCACACAATAGACGCCCATCCATAGGTGGTCATAGACATGTCGATTTCTACCGCAAAATAATTTTATAGTGATGAATTGCAAGAAATTATAGGAATTCTGGGCACCCTGCATAAGAGCAACAGTCACCTGTACACCAAACATGTCCTCAGATTCGTGTCGCCGAAGTATGGCCCACTCGGACTGTTGTCCCTTTAGTAGCGGCACAGACATCGCCATCTCTGAACATGTTATGTCTGCACCGTATGTTTTACATAGTCTTCGGAAAGGCAGATTCCCCACCTAGAAATAAGAACATAGAAATGAGCTGCATCGTAACATGGCTAAAATTTACACACTAGTCTTCACAGGCATAGATGTTAACATCTGCTCATGAAAAAGCTGGATACATCCCCCTGAACTTCTTTCATTCAACCTTCGTTGTTGTTATAATTTTTTCGTCATTTATTTAACATGCTATTTTATGTGCCATTCACGTTCATGGTGAACACACGCGTGATTAATTGTGAAATCAGTTGAGACCAAAGCACAAAACGTTCCTAGAATGGCTTTGTGGGCAACAATTAGATCAATTTTACCGTGAAATTTGTTTGTTTTAGATAATATCAAAAAAGCGTGACATTTCGAGATAACAAATTACATGATTTATAAGGGCAGCTATCCGTGCCTCAAGTAACCATCTGTTAAAAATAAATATTATATCGTAAAATGCGATGGAAATTATGTGGCAATCAGAAACAAGAAAAATTCATGTGACTTACTGTAGTCAATGGAGCAAGATAGAGTTTGTCAGCAAAGTTCAACTACAACAACAGAACACATTCATGCAACAACAGGAAACCTTGCTTTCCATAAACATTACAAAAATGTGAATTCGATAGAAAAGCAACTCAAGAAACCCACGATTTGGGCCATAATATGTAACAACATTAATGCCATTACAATCGCTTTCATCCACCACATTCATTTTCGTCTGGCCAAGAAATAAACCTGTGATTAGCAGCTGATAATTTGGTTTACATATCAGTTGTCAGTGATTTGTCTGGCTAAAATGAACCGGTAACTCAGAGGGCGTCCACCGACAAATATATCGCTGGAAAAATCCTGTAAGGATTGGCTTTTAAAAATTAATGTGTTCATGGTGTATACTGGGCCAAACGGAAATATTACTTCATGAAGTATAATACTGTAATACATTGTTCCCTCTAAAATAAACTGCATCAAAACGGCGCAGTCATCCACCAATCATGATACTACCTTTTTCTTTTCTAGAGGTCGGAGTTTAATCGTATCTTCGTCCGTTACTGGTCCAACACGCTGAACTTTGAGCGTGGCAATGTCGGGAATATCCACACTGTCTGATGGGACTGTTGAGACAGGTACCCCTGTTGTGTTGCCACTAGAAGACACTTCTTTGTCCACGGAAAGGCTCTGGTTATTTTCTGCATCATCCACTACTACATTGGATCTGTCTCGACTGACATCACCTGGAGGGTTGGGTTTAATTACAATTTTCAATTACACAGCATCGTAAAAACTCAATTACAACACATAAATGGAATACATTACAAACACACAGCTTCAATAAAGTTAACTGCAACTACATCACTACAAAAGTCATTTACAATCATGGCGCTTAAAAACCATCAATTACAATGTTACATAAAGGATCACTTGTAATGGCAGGTCGAGTACCATTACATTGCTTTACAAAAGAAGATTACGTGTATTAATACTACTCATTTTGAGACAAGGTTTACCTTTAGGCAAATTCATGTATTCTTGCTGCCAGCCTTGAGTTCAATTGCAAAATCATTACAACGGTAAAGTACACAGACTCGTACAAACTCAATTATAATTACAAATAGTGCATTATAATAATCCAATTAGCATTACACTGTATTAATTACAAATTACACAATTACAGTTGAACCTAACCCTGGTTACCTGCAGACTGTTGGTCTATGCCTGCTGTGACCAATTTACAGCTTTCGGAATCTAAACCTGCTGTCTCCGTACCCAAAGCATCTGGCTTGTTTTGACAGCATGCATCGATGCTGTGTGGTCTCTCATTAAACAGGCCGTGACCACAGTTTAACTGTTCATGGTCATGTGTCTCATCTACGTCATTTACATGTTTGTCAACAGATTTCTTCATCTTTTCGTCATAACCTTTCAAGATGATATTCGCCTTTGTAAAGTCGTATTTCTTTTTCCACAGACGTGTCTGTAAATCTCCGCGGTTATCCAGCTGGTTCAACACTGTCTTCCTCTTGCTTGTGGTCTCGTACAACGATTCATTGACAACATTCATGTAGTTGTCGTCAACGTGCTGCTGAGAAAACATACACATGATGCCGTACGGACATCGGCCAAAAGTCTCGTAAACATAACACCGATCAGATATGTTAATTGGTTTGTTGGCAACATATTCTGCAATGTTGTGACTATACTGACATTTGTCACCAAATTTACATTCTAGGCCGTGTACGATCTTTGTACAGAGTTTTGCTCCTGGGTTTGGCCGATTGCCTTGTGGACGTTTCTTGTTGCGTCCTTTCAGTTTCATTTTCTTCTTACGTGGCATCTCCAGCGTTTCATCAGAGTCGCTCTTTCGTTTCTCAGTCATACTGGTTGCCATGGCAATGAGCTCTTCTGAAGTGGAGGCTGGAAGATGTGCAGCGACCTTCGGTACATGATCCAAATCAAGGAACCTAAAACAAATATCAAAAATTTTACAGAATGTATGCACACATGCACAAAATGACATACTTGACTCTTACAGGGCCAGCTCTAGGATATTTCATACATTATATATGAGCACAAATGTATTGGACACCTCTAGTGCTGTCACGGTTCCAGTTTCCATGGGTCTGTACGGTTCTCGATTACCATTTATTCATAGTACGGGTCTGTCAGGGTTCCACTAATAGCACTGTGACTATGCCTATGCTATGGAAGACACTTGAAAGCGGGGAGTCTGAGAGGAAAACTCCTAGAATTGCTAAATGCACCAAGAGAGATAACATTAGTAAATTACAAGTAATTACATAACTGAATACATAATTCGAGCCTAGACTGCACTGCCCCCTACGCTACGGCTACAGCCTAACTCTAGCCCAGCCTCAGTTCATGCAAGCCAAGGGCCTACGCTATGCCTTTGCTACAGTAGAGTCAGGGGCAGTACACACAGTGGTTGTACTGCTGACATTAACTAAATACGTACTCAGGTTTGATCGGTGCATATCCTGTATTGGTTTTCAAGCAATGTTCGGATTCTACAGCCGATGGATCGGCCTCTGGCAACGTTGTATTATCGCCCAGCTTGACATCAGGCTTAACTTGTCTGGCCTCTGATTGTTCCACATCAGCCATTCTGTGTGCAAAATATGCCTAACAGCTTAAGTGATAAACCTCAAAACCGTTCTTAAACTGTCAACTTGCTAAAAGCTAGACCACCCAACAAATTTGCCACATCTAAGCAAAAGCCACACGTGGTAACAACTACGCCCTCTCCCGGATAATAATATATAAAACTAGCCTCGACTATCCAGGCTCCGTCACGAGGCGCCACCGTTTTTCACTATCGCGCCCTCCTTGTGGTGGGGCGGGCAAACATAGACATAAACAGAACCCGTTATTAAAGCAAGACTGCTGGGCCGCTATCACTGGGCACATGATACAGAGGGGTAGGCATGGATCAGGGACAGACATCCTGTGCTACAGCAAGAAACTCCTGCTCTAGCCCAAGATTGGGCTGTTTGGAGTAAATCACTTGAGACTTGAAACTGCAGTATGTTCCTACCGTACAACATCCAGTTTTAGTCATATATCACACCATTTACTAAATTACTTCAGTTATTCAGTGTAGTAAACATAGGGGAGGGGGGCTCCTTGAGCCAGGGGGGTTCTAACCAAAGGTAATGCATATACTTTCACAAGATGTTGTTATATACGAGCACATCCTGGTGATTATCAGATTTACCAAGAAGCCCGCAGCCATTTTAAGACATTCCTCAGCATATCACACGTGGTGAATGAATTTTGAACATCCTAAGTAAATCCACAGATGTGATTTACTTTTATCTTCTGACATATTGGACATTGCATACCCTGTAATAAATTCAGTTTCATTATTAATGATTTACCTTAATTTAATGTTGAAAACGAGATTGAGCACATTGACCCGTGGTTCAAGGTGCCTCACGCCTGGTTCAAAGTGCCACACGACATTATAATGTTATTAAAACCTGGTAAAATATTCCATATGAAGATATCGCAGTATACAAATGTATTGATTAAGAAGCTAGTCAGTAATGTTGTCGAACTAATTTACAATCTAAAAACAAGCATGGTGTGTCATACTGCATCGAGCAGACTAACGTCCATGCAATTCTTTCTTATCCGTCATTTAATTCGTCCCGTGCCACCTCGCGACCCGGCGATGGGATTAAAGAAAGTGACTTCAGAAGTTCAGTCCTTCCTTTCCACGCCCGACTTCGTTGAAGCCATTATCAACGTAGTTAATAATACAAAGGTTTTCATTGGCAAGTAACTCGGATAAGGGGGTAGAATAGCCAATCAGAAGTCTTCTCTCTTCATTTCATGTTTGCACACATTGTCTTGTCACGATCTCGGACAGATAAGTCACATAACGACAGGGAGTGAAATTCAGAATGACTATAACCGAAAATTATCGATCACACAAGATTGAATTCGTTGATCAGAAGCATGAACCAATCAATCGTTGATGGAATTGGAACAATATTACCTATAAATCGTCCTGATTTTATACCCTGCTATCAAAGGATTGCGAAATACTACCTGCATTGTTGCCAGTCAGCACTCGGAGCACACTGACTGCTTTCGTTTGATCAGTTTACAGATAAAACACTCATATGCAGCAAGTCACTGTGGCGAATCTATTATGCCGCGGTACGCTTGGGTTGGCATGGACGGCGACCTGATATGAATTAAATCCGTTCTTTCCCTAGGTACGAATTAATGCTTATTGAATCCGGCAGTGCTACACGATTCTGGGGACACCAATCATTGCCTTTGGCTTTGAGCTACCAAAACCTGACTGGGACTTTTCTCCCGTGCAACTCGGCTATAGTTGACTATAAATAATGTATGCCAACGCGTGATTGATCGCGTAAAAAAAATATTGTATAGTGGGGCGAGGAGCCCCCGTGGGATAAGGCGCCCCTCGTATTGCCAACATCATATGCGCTTGCTGCATGTCTCTGGTAGATGAATGCAATGCTGCCACCTAGTGCAAGTTCTGCTCAAAAGCTCACGTAGACGAAATAGTTTCATTGCTTGGTAAAAATGGTATATTTGCAATGTTGCACTAAAACACACCGATGACATTTAACGTCGTGCAACTGTTTTTATGTGCATCACTAGTGCACACAATTACTCGTATTGATTCAAAATAGGCACAAATTACTGTTAAATCGTGAATTATGATATGCCTATGTCATACCTGCTGGGGGCAAGACTCTTAGAGATGCGTCTTGTTACAGTAACGTCTAGTGACGCCTTGTCCTTTTGTTACGTAGCTTCGAACACTCGTAGAAAAGACGCATGACGTAGTGAACAATTGTACGTAATTGTTCGCATAACGTTGCGGACAGTTGTACGTAACAGCTACAAAGGGTAATTCGATTGTTTGTAGAAAGGATTTACCGCATGACAGGCGTCCAAAACCATTTATTACGTCGCTAACGTGATCGTTGTTTGCGAGAGAATAATTGTGGAAGAGACAATATTGCATAAACGAAGATGGCGGAGTTGTTGTGTTCAGAGACAGCGAGAAATACACGGGAGCTGAGAAGGATGTCACAACATAGACATAAGTTAAGTGTGACATCTCTGGCGAGCGTCACATTACTAAATTGTAAAGATGTTTACGATGATGACATGGCATAAAAATACAACAGCGTAAACATAACGTATATTTTAGTTGGGCATAAAAGAGAATATGGATAATTTTTGTGGGTGGTTAAATAGCATGCACCCACACACGACAGGGGCGAACATAGCAGAAACATCCCATACGCGCAGACCACGTCGCGAATTAACCTGTAAGTATATACATTTCATATTGTATTAATATTTCAAACCGTCACCTTTATTTTGTCACAGGTTAACATTATTCAAGGTCACAAGTCATGTTTTTTCAAAGGCGGATGTAAACCGAACGCGTCGCGCAGCATTATTTTGCAGTAAATTAAAATGAGTGGCGCGCTCGTTACAACACTTTTGTTGGTTAAAGGGAAACAAACGTCATGTTTTTCGCCTATGCACCTATAAGAATTAATAAAATATAACCATTTGCAACTATCATAAACTATATCTCGCTAGTGGCTTACTAGGAAGACCTTGTTGAACACACATCATCTTTATTTCCTGGGACACGCCATATTGTTAGACAACCCTACGTCACGAGTGCCTGTAGTTTTGCAATGTTCACTCACCAAAATGAAAATAAATTCGTAAACACCTGATCCTAATCTTGCCAATGGGATACGGTCATGTTGTTTGTGTCTAAACCCTACTTTTGCTACATATTTTGGTCTTCGTTTACTAAACTTCTCCCGTTCTGACATAACCGATTTCCAAGAATTGTCAGGCGCTTATAATTGGTCGCATAGTCATCAAGCGTCACCGCCCTGGTCAATATGCCAGTCGTCAGAAAAACTGAGAACCCATTCCAAGTAAATTACTGGCGTGATATTCTTGATTGGAGTTGCAAATAGTTTTTTGTTTAATCTGTTAGGTACATATGACTTTTCTTTCTCCTTAAAATAAACAGTTTAAATTTAATATTTTATTGATATTTCATATTTTATTTATATTGTTAATGCATACCATACTGTATGAAACTTAATAAAAGAGATCTACACAACTAATCATGATTGATATTAATTAATCAATCATTTATTACATATGAATAAAAGAACGAATTGCTCTACTATGAAATGCAACATTATTTGAAATAAACAGAAGTGCGATATTTATATATGGTTCCATCGAACCCCGAACATTTGAGAAGAATCATCAATTGCAACATTTTATAGTATGTCTGGTTAAGTATGCTTAGTCTATATGAATACATTTGATGATTTATCGCTTGACAGTTATGTTAGCCGAGTTGCCCGGCGATGCACGCAAGAAGAGGCAAGAGCTTATGTCTCCTTGCACTACTCAGTCAAATTGTTGTAGGACAGTGCCAATGGCCCCAAACAGTGCCAATGGCCCCAAACGTAATGTATAACTGCAGGTTTCACGAAGCGTTCGGTGAACGTTACCAACAACTGTACGTAACTATTGTTCCGAGTTACGTAGTCTACGTCAAACGTCCACATACGTAATATCCCCAACCCCGGGGAATTCCGAATATTTTTACGATCCCCACAATGGGCCCCAGGCACGCATGTAAAATGTCAGCCCCAGACATGCGAAACTGACGTAAATATAAGGGAACAGACAGACATAAATACATGCAGAGTCACAAAAACTTTATATTAAAGAAATGTGTTTTATCAATTGTAGTTTACGGGGGTATATATATGCAAACATAAGTACAATCTGTATGGAATCGACGGGTTTGTATTGAGCATGCATCATTGCAAGGTATACCAATCGTTTTTTGTCACATACTGGTTAGCATGTAGTAATGCAAACGTCTCAAGGCTCTGGCGCTCCTTTCACACTCACCCGATGTCACTGGGATTGTGCTGGCTACATGTAGTAATATAAACCCTATTAATACAGGCTGGGAAACGTTTGCAGCCGTTTCAAAGCTTAGGGAATTTCATTCACTCCACGTTGCATCAGTTCACTCAGTTGTGCAAATGAATACCTGGCTATATACAGTAGTGGATAGATGTGACATAATCGTTATCGCGCAGTATTTGAAGCGTGGCTGAATGCTTTCCAGTCTGCGCAATCGGCGTTTGAATGAACAGGTCTGACAAGAGGTGAAGGGTAAAGCGCATTGAGCGGTCTCAAGGACTGGATACTGCGCCATGTAAGAACTTACCTTTTTTACCAAGCGGGTCGTTGAAATATTGGACATAACGAAATAAATGAATAATAAACTTCCTTCGCTTTCTTTGTGAATAAGAGTTACATTGCGCCTCCGAGATATATATATATATATATATATATATATATATATATATATATATATATATATATATATATATATATATATATATATATAATATATATATATATAAAATATATATATAATTTTTATTGCGCCTCGATATATATATATATATATATATATATATATATATATATATATATATATATATATATATATATATATATATATATATATATCGAGGCGCAATAAAACAAATATATATATATATATATATATGTATATATATATATATATATATATATAACTATATATATATATATATATATATATATATATAGTTATATTTTGTACCTATCATGTCTTTCTCTGTGTTTGACTGTTCTTGTCCAAAGTGCTCCTGCATAGCTAGTGATGTCGTCGAACCATCGTGTCTTCTGTCTGCCTCTTGTTCTGTTCCGTTTTCTGCATTCAATTGTTCTAATTTTTCGTCTGTTTCATTTCGTTCTTACGATGTGGCCAGCCCATTTCCACTTTGTTTTCATTACATATTTTATTATCTCTTATTTGTGTTCTTCTGATCCAGTTATATTTCGTCGAATTGAAAAATAGCTCCATCTTTTGATGCGTTTTTCATTCTAATTTCTTGACAATATATTAATATGATTCAACGTATTTCACGCTGTCGTGGTATGTTTTGATCTCCTGTTTCTCAAGAATCGTTTTATGTGTTTTGAGACCAACCCTTTTGCTTTCTCTATATCTCTTATAGCATTATTTTATTGTCCTGTGTTTTCTCGGAGACTGTTTCCTTACGCACCAGTTAGGGTGTGAATATAAGTAAAAAAAATAATAAATAAATACAAATATTATTGGCAAACCTATGATTTTACCTCATGTCCTCTAGTTCTGCTATCCTTCTTGAGTGAGAAAAACATATTTCTATCAATATTTTCATACCCATTCAATATCTTATAAACCTCAATCTGATCTCCTCTTAACCTCCTTGTCTCTAGAGTAGTTAAGCCACATTCTTTCAGGCGTTCTTCATAACTAAGGTATCTCAGTTCTGGAATCATTTTAGTTGCTCTCCTTTGTATGCGTTCAAGCGTATCTATATCCTTCTTACGATATGGTCTCCATGCTTGTATACAGTATTCTAAATGAGGTCTAACTATTGCTTTATAAAGAGGTATAATTAACTTTTTTTAACTCGGGGTTTGAAAGTTAGGTCATAATATTTTGGCTTAATTTGGAGAATTGACCGAGGTACGTGTCGACATGTTCCAATGATCGTGGCTAGTAGGAGAATGATAATTTGATAATTTGCCTTAGTCCGAGATTCGTCCACATGGAGTGCGGGACTAGGTGAGACGAGTATTTCATAAAAGGATATCTGAACTGGAATGCATTTTGTAGCATGGTTGTCTAAAAGTTAAATCCAAATACAAACGCGTAGAGAAGTGAAAAAAAGTAAGTTTTCTAATAAAATATATAGCGATAAAATGAAAATAACTCACCCAAATGGCGCCGGCAGTGGAAGTCCGCAATTTTATTTGAATATATTTTCTTCGAATTATTTCTACCTTAACTCATGATAAGCCAATGTCTTCCTTGTCCACTTGCCATCTGAGCCTTTGATGGCAATCTTGTTAAATCTTGTTAACTCACTTCCAAGATATGTACCAGCTCTTTTAGGAAGGCGGTCACGGTAGGGTGTGGTAGCTAGGGAGATGAGTAGTCAGATGGGTGGGTGGGTGGATGGGTCGGTGGGTGGTTGATTAGGTAGATGGACATATAGGTCATGGTCTTTTGCAGAGCTTGATTTCGTAAATGATTTCAATATGGTGCGAAATGCATCGAAGGACAGACGCCGCAAACTGTTGAATTATACATGAAACAATCAACTGAAAGTCAAAGAAATTTTTTTCCCCTTCACCTTTATTGATTCACGTGCATATGTATCACTTACTAGAAACATTAGTTACATGCGATCTGGTGGACTTCCCTTCTATGCATAGATGATGACAAATTGATGCACTCGGGATAATCCAATGAATGGCTTCCTTGTCCACTTCCAATCTGGAGCTTGTGGCCTTGGATGTTAAATCGTGTTACATCTTTTCAACTTCAAAATGTGCGTATGGGTGCAAGCGTGCGTATTTGTAATTAGCAACTGATACTTCCACATAATAAAAGTTTACCAAAGTCTACAAAAATTACAAGTTAAATCTTACAATAAAAACTGAGTGATACATGAAATTAAATGTTGCGTTACCCCTGACATCGTGCAAGCTGACTGATACATGAACTTTAAATGTTGCGTTACCCCTGACACCATGCAAGCTGACTGATACATGAACTTTAAATGTTGCGTTACCCCTGACACCGTGCAAGCTGACTGATACATGAACTTTAAATGTTGCGTTACCCCTGACACCGTGCAAGCTGTATTCAGTCAGCGTATCTACATCTGGCATAATAAGTTCAACATCATTAGTAATATACACTCAACACCAAACTATGTTAGGTAACTTAGGATGATATGCGTATATGGCTTAAAATCTCAGACCACAGGATGTCAGTTGACGATCCATTATTATACAATAAGAAATCAGTCGATGGTGCATATTCCGATATGTTGCATACATCCCTACTAAAATTACCACGAAAATTAACTACCAAAATTATACAACCTTTAATTAACAATACCCTGCCACCGTGCTACATCTTCTCAGTCTGATAAACAAACTCTGGGATAAGATACTCCATATCAGTAGTATTCAACATTGAACGTCAATCTATGTGTTGTTTAGCGTGGGAGAATATGCGCATGCTGTGTAACATGCCACACAATCGGAGACCTCCGGATTGCGATAAATACAATAACATTTTACTGTATGTGTACTTTATACGAACGATCCATCGTTACACAATAAGAACTCAAGCATATTCTCCGACGTTGAACGTGACACATGTATTGATGCCAATGGCTACGTCGTCGCCTCCCATTGCATGAACTGCCTCTGCACGATTAAAACATTTGACAGTATACACATTGGTCACCTCAACCTCACAAACATTATAAACACAATAATGATAGTAACTTATTCAGCGCGTGTTCGATATAGTGCTATATACTATTTTAGAGTATGTGGATGTGTTCGATATGGTGCTATATACTATTTTAGAGTATGTGGATGTGAAGTGCTAAAGACTGTGTTACTCCATAATTAGTCTTGTTAATTTTGAGCAAAGTAACAATTTGGTCTATCTTCGAAGTAGACAGAGCCCGCCGTGGCCCGGATATCGACAGACCCTGACGGACAGACATTAATAGGTCGACCTCGCAGGCTGACCGAGGTCACTGGCGACGATGAACAAATAACAGAACCGAAATACGGTGTTTCTACTCGGGAACACAAGAACCGTTTGTTCATCGTCACGGTCGAAGCAGACCTTCCACAGGGAATAGCGGATGTCTCCCTTGTTACCGTTGTCGGCGTCGGTGGCTTCGACACGGTAGACGGAGCTGTCGCTAAATACGTCACTCTTTATTTTTACCAATTGAATTTGTTGCCGTTGTCACATCTAATACATATATAATACATACCCCCGGACATTATCACATGACTTATATATCAGCCACATTGTTACACTGATTTATGCTGCGAATGTTGAATTTTTATTCAATATGGAGGCCCGAATTATATGAGGGGGTTCGATATTATTTGGAGGTATATTTTATATAGATATTATTGACAGAGGGTAAAAATCAAAGATGCAGTAATGATGGCGGGGTACCAACCCGAGATAAGCTTATTGGATGTGACACCGGCAAAAACGGGATTGTCTTCTTTGATGTCCGTCACGGTGACCAATACCTCGGCCCTCGACGACTTCGCAGGCGTACCTGTGACGAAGGAAGGCATTCATTAATTACTAAAATTATCAAACTATATACTAACTATCCAAATTCATTTTCATTTGATGCAATAATCTGAGTTACAGAAAAAATAAATCATATTCTAGTTTTGCCGGTTGTTTAGCAATAGTTTACAAAAAGTAAAAACAAAGCTGCAGAATGTATATTTTATTCGCGTTTGATACATTTGTTAAATAATAACATAATATCCAATTTTAGCAATGCAGGTACGCATTGTATTAAAAATAAAGTGTTATACAGCAAGGCAACCAGTTATTGGGACCACAGCGTTCACATAATTATATTCACCATTACCGATTGCCTTCACACATGCACACATATATCCACCATTACCCAGAGCGTTCACATACATCCAACATTACCAATAATGTTCACATATATCCACCATTACCTATAGCGTTCACACATATCCACCATTACCTATTGCGTTCACATATATCCACCATTAACTATAGCGTCCAAATATACCCACCGTTGTTTATAGATAAGTACTCATTTGTACAGCTGAATGAACTGAACAGATGAAACGATAGTGAGTTATACCACTATCCTACCAACTTGTTGTGTAGAAAGATTTAGTCAGCCAGAGCTTTATGAACTGTTTTGGCAATCTGAAACGCTCACTAATATTGACACCCGTGTTCCCAGAAGAACGCTATGTTATCAGTATCATGCAATGTGCCATTGGCTGGCATATTCTCACCACTGATGGTCGTGACTTGAAACAAGTGGAGCGCGCACGGGGCACATATCGGAGAAATACAACATAACAATCAGTCGGCGATAACACGAAACACGTGTAACCAGTGTTGATGCAAACCGACACTACAAGAACCATGTGAACGACAAACTAGCATGACTTACCGTTGTCGGTGGCCCAGACTTCCAGTCTTACTTCCTTTACGCTCTTTCGGTTGAGCGACTTGACGAGGTCGATCTGTCCCGTGCTCGCGTTGATGGCGAAATGTTCATCAGCGCTCGCGATCGAGTACGTGATTACGTCGTCATCCCCGTCAGAGGCCGACACCTGTCACATAACAGCGATGATGAAAGTTGTTTATCTATATAAATTTACAATGTAGAAAGTGAGTGCCATCGACTAAACACCACTCACGGTTGCTTTAAATAAAACAAATCGCTTTTATTCTTATACTGTCAATCACGGTAGTCAGTATACAATATGCATATTATCTCAGTAGCTGTATAGGTTTCAGGTGGGTTCTTTTGCTTGGATTTCCGTTCCAAAAGAACCACGCATAGCTACTTTTGAAACGCCGATACTTAACCGCAGGTCGTTTGACTTGTCGTAAACATTATATTGACAAATACAATCGACCGCGATTCATTTGGAAACAAATTGATCTATTTATCGACAACTCCAATTTTGAAACAGATGTGTACGATACACAATATAGGTATTGCTATTTACCGTGACGATGTTGGTGCGTGTCGAATTTTCGACAACGTTCACTTTGTAGACAGCTCCGTTGTCAAACCGAGGAGAGAACTCGTTGACGTCTAGCACTGTGACGGTGACGGTGGCGGAGGCCGAGAGAACGTAGTCGCCGTCAATGCCGCCGTCAGACACCGCAATGACCAACTCGTAGCTCGGTGTTGTCTCGTGGTCAAGACTGCCCAGTAAAACTAGCTCGCCTACAAACATCCCAACACGTTATTACGTTATTGGTCACTCAACTGAACTTTCAACACAGACGCCATCTTTGGACCTACCAGCATTGCAAGCGTGCCTTCCGCTCCAATGCTGATCTAGCATATCACACCCGACACGGACACCCCACAACTACCCACTTGTCGTCGTCCACTATGACGGACAACCGATGATGATGACTCAATTGAACTTCGATTGATTATGCGAAGTGTTCCTATTTTTATTCTGCTCACTTGACTGCGCACGATGTCTTAAAGATAATTGATCCGATGTAAAACCTAAATGAGCTACTTATGGTATGTTTGATTATTCTGTACTAAATTGCTATTCCGTGTTTGATATCCAATTATTTATATTACAGGTCGTCCGCGTCCGGCAATACCATTCAAAATAGCGTCATATAATAGGTAAACAAAGCCATGTGCCAAAATAAGGCAATTATGATTTATTTTAAATGAAGCATTGTTTCAAAACATACAAATCCTATGGACTGAGCCCGTTTTGAAAAAAAAAATAATTTAACTTAGATCGTTTTGAAGTATTACATATAGTTCTTATGCAGCACAGACTAACAAGACTTGGATTAAACGAACATATTCTCTAGGAAATACTTCCTGAGTTGGATATGTTGTGTGATTGGTTGGGTTTTTGGGGCAAGGAGTGGGTTAGAGAGTGAGGTGGATGAGGTGAAATATGGGTAGGTTAGTGATAGTTCCGGTTTGAATCGGTGTGGGGTGGAGTGACGAGCCTGTGTTTGAAAATGGAGTGTAGACATATTCGCTGGCGCCTCTGTACACACGGCGCTGGGCATACCGTGGACTGAGTGCATTTTGCAAAACAGTGTCGGGTGGACTGGGCTCGTTTTGGAAAAATCTGCCAACTCAGCTGGTTTTACCCGCATGAACTGAACCCAGATTGGAAAACCTATCAAGTTAACATGGAAGATATACAGCTGAGTAACAGTTATCAGTCATTATCTAATTTGTTTTTGTAAAATTGAACTGAGCGCGTTTTGGAAACCGGATCTTCAATTCTTCTCTGGCGGCTGTGAATACGTTGCAAATAAATGACAAGATACAAAATCCAAACGAGCTACCTGTGTATGGTATGATGGGTATAGCATATAGCATCAGAGCTTTGATCCACCTTACCAGTTCTAGTTCTTTATTCTTACATTATACAAATAACTTAATAAAATCCGCCTAAGTGACGAAATTATTCTATCTTAAATACAACTTAGATGAACAGTCAACGAATTAGCGTACCTGACAGGGGCTTGAGAGAGAACGCGTTCGCCGTGTTTCCCGACACGATGTTGAACGTCAGCACTGGGCTATCGGCGTCAGAGGCGTTGACTTGGAGCACCGTGGTCCCCACAGCCGTAGACTCGTTCAGGGAGACTGAGTAGGCTTCTTGTCCAAACTCGGGGGCGTTGGCGTTGATGTTTGTGACAGTGACAAACACTTCTGCACTCGACGACTTGGCCGGCGTTCCTGTATCCGATGTCAGAACAGACTTGTCGCAAACATACCAACTAGTATTATTTTTGCGAACAATCGACAGTTACAATTTAGGTACACAAACGCTTTCGATGTCATATTGTCTTATGACATATTGTGTCTTAATTGCGGTCTCTGACGTTAAATATGATCGTTTCGTACTTTACATAATCATAGCGATTACACCAATCCATGCATGGGCACATGCATTTGATATGTAGTGTCGCTAAATTGGGCATTACCTTTTGACATTATGCTAAACAACGTTATAGTTTCACTGCATCAAATTCTACTTTCTACAACTTTGTTGGAAAGATTAGCAAAGGACATACGTGTAGTAAGATTACTGCTAAGGAATTAGCACATGTTAACGTACAAATCAAAACCAGGATCGAACTGTCAAATATATAAAAAATGTAAAAATGAAGACTCACTTGCTTTGAATAGGTTTCTGGCCAATAATCGGCAATCAAGCGGATATATGAAGAATGTTAGTGGGAGTGAGCATTACATGGTAAAAACATGATAGCTTGCAGAGTTATTGGTCTTCACAAAACAATGTTTTTTTGGATATGGTGTCACCACAAAATAACCATGATATGGCCGTCATATTAGATTTAAGATAATCACTGCATCAAAACATATTCCATGATTTAACAGCTGCTATGTCACATGGGAAGTTAATTTTGGTGCATAATCCTACATTTGTCTGGATAAGGAATCCAATTCTGCCACAAAATAGTGACTAGGGCAGCCATCTTGGATTCCAAGATTACAGCCATTCCTCCTTTAAAGAAAGTCACCAACTCAACGCTACTAACGGCATCCCTCAAAGTTGATTTGTTTCATAAACTCTACATAGCATGTCAGACAATAATCATACACTTGGATGCATTTTCAAGTCCGGAAACCACTGATATTTCAGCACAACACTGTTTGACTCGGACCCAAGGCAGATTGCCTGAATAGGTTTTTTTCCCTCCATAAAGATGGCAAGACACTCGCCAACCAGTTGTTTCTCCCAGCATCAAGGAACAGCTACAACATTCTAAGAGACTGGATATATACGGGACCATTACCCCAACAATAGCTTCAAGGCGGCAACATTCTAAGAGACTGGACGTAGTACGGAGCCAGTACCCCAATAATAGCTTCAAGGCGGCAACATTCTAAGAGACTGGATATAATACGGGGCCAGTACCCCAACAATAGCTTCAAGGCGGCAACGCAAAGCTAGAGAGGCCCAACACCTATTTGTATACACATTGTTATCAGCTTCTCTAACAATGTGATATATTGCGGTACCAAACTACACACATGTTCAGTATTAGAAATGCAGATTTGAAATAACGATTTAATTCTAACCATGTAAAGGTCGGTTCCTCGTGTGAACAAACAAAGGTTAGGATAAGAATACCCAGTTAAGCATAACGAGAAGTAATAGGTAAATAGGAACTTACCGTTGTCGGTGGCCCAGACTTCCAGTCTTATTTCCTTTACGCTCTCTCGATTGATCGACGTGACGAGGTCAATCTGTCCCGTGCTTGCATTGATGGCGAAATGCTCATCAGCGGTCGCGATCGAGTACGTAATTACGTCGTCATCCCCGTCAGAGGCCGACACCTGTCACATAACAGCGAGATGTGAATGTGTTAGATGATAGTTGTCTATCTATATACATTTACAATATAGAAAGTGTGTACCATCGACTAAACAACACCACTCACGGTTGCCTTAAAAAAACAAATAACTTTTATTCCCAAACTGTAAATCACGGTAGTCAATGTACAATATGCATATTATCTCAGTAGAAGTGTGGGTTTTTGTGGGTTCTTTTTGCTTGGATTGCCATTTCAATAGAACCACGTATAGCTACTTTTGAAACGCTGATACTTAACCGCAGGTCGTTTGTCTTGTCGTAAACATTATATTGACACATACAATCGACCGCGATTCATTTGGAAACAAATGGATCTATTTATCGACAACTCCATTTATTATACAGATGTGTACGATACACAATGTAGGTATTGCTATTTACCGTGACGATGTTGGTGCGTGTCGAATTTTTTACAACGTTCACGTTGTAAACAGCTCCGTTGTCAAACTGAGGAGAGAACTCGTTGACGTCTAGCACTGTAACGTTGACTTTGGCGGAGGCCGAGAGAACGTTGTCGCCGTCAATGCCACCATCAGACACCGCAATGACAAATTCGTAGCTCGGTGTTGTCTCGTGGTCAAGACTGCCCACTAAAACTAGCTCGCCTACAAACATCCCAACACGGTATTACGTTATTGGTCACTCAACTGAACTTTCAACACAGACGCCATCTTTGGACCTACCAACATTGCAAGCGTGCCTTCCGCTCCAATGCTGATCTAGCATGTCACACCCGACACGGATACCCCACAGCTACCCACTTGTCGTCGTCCACTATGACGGACAACCGTTGATGATTACTCAATTAAACTTCGATTGATTACGAGAAGTGTTCCTATTTTTATTCTGCTCTCTTGATTGAGCACGATGTTTTAAAAATAATTGAGCCGATGTAAAACCTAATTGAACTACTTATAATATGGTTGACTATTCTGTACTAAATTGCTATTCCGTGTTAGACATCAAATTATTTATATTACAGGTCGTCCGCGTCCGGCAATACCATTCAGAATACCGTCATCTAATAGGTATGCTGAAAACAAACAAATCTACTACCAAAGAATCAATGCACAGAAGTGGGCGTAAAATCGATATAACAATGGAGCACTTGTTTTATCAACGTGACGCGTGAACGCTGAATGGCAGCGATTAATTTAATATCAAACGTGATATTCCTAAGTTGCCGTCTTTAAATAATATTTCCCTAGAACAATTAAAATAAATGTTATTTTACATTTAAGCAATTTCATATCCTGGGGTCCTCATCAGTGTACATCACCTGTTTCCTCGGGGTTCTGCTCTAAAGCTGCGGTTACACGACCACAAACTGTTTACCCTAGTGATGGGTATTTTGTTTCCTCGGCACAGAGACTCCGGGTACAAGAGACCTACGTATTTGAATCATTTATCTTAAACATGTTAACATTGGTGACGTGTACTACTCAGTAGATATTTTGGCCCATTCATTTATACAGCTCTGTGAGTATAAGTGCTTTTATACATAAGCTACTAATAAAAAGCCAACGACACAGCGGTTTACCTGACAGGGGCTTGAGAGAGAACGCGTTCGCCGTGTTTCCCGACACGATGTTGAACGTCAGCACTGGGCTATCGGGGTCAGAGGCGTTGACTTGGAGCACCGTGGTCCCCACGGCCGTAGACTCGTTCAGAGAGACTGAGTAGTCTTCTTGTCCAAACTCGGGGGCGTTGTCGTTGATGTTTGTGACAGTGACAAACACTTCTGCACTCGACGACTTGGCCGGCGTTCCTGCATCCGACGTCAGAACAGACGTGAAGTGACATACCAACTAGTCTTATATTGACGAGCAATCGACAATTTCCGTCAAATATGCAACTTCTTGTTTTGTGCCACATTGCCTGGTGACATATAATTTCTTAATTGGAATCTTCTTGACGTTGTTTAAAGACTTTGTTTCACTTGCACATCAATAAAGCGATCTTGTAAGACTAAACACATCTTAGTTTGAGTAGTGTCCTCTGAAAATTAATTTAATATAATTATATTCCTATTTTCGTGCCACTTTTATTGAAACAACCGATAGTATCAAAATAATATTAAGTCAGCGAATAACACAGAGTTATAGCTAGACGAATGACTACAATACATTTTCACTGTAATTAAACCTCGTTCTTGCAATTGTTTTTGAAAGGATTTTAATTAAATCGATCAATAAATTAAATACGGCGACTGTTGATTCTAGAGAGGGGCTTAGGGCATGATATCATTAAAATCAAATTCACGATGACTTTGCCGAAATGGTTTTGGAGAAAAACTGTCCAGAAAGAACTCCTGGTGATGGTTGTGAGTCCCTATTGTTCGGAAAACAAGAGGGACTAATTTTTTACATACAAATTCACCACTGGGCTCAGTGAAAATACTATACACGGCTCGGAAATGCACCAAGATGCACACATCTGTTCAATTATAGAATTAAAACTTTGAATTTGCGATTTAGTTATAGCCCAGTAATGGTCACAGTGAAAATGCTATACACGGCCCGGAAATACACCAAAATATACAAAACTGTTCAATTCTAGAAACAAAGCTTTGAATTTGCGATTTATTTATAGCCCTGTAATGGTCAGCTCTCTATGTGAAAAAAAAAACACCCCAAAGATAAACACACAAAGAGGCGTAGGTGTCCTAATGAGTAAACGGAAATTACCGTTGTCAGTGGCCCAGACTTCCAGTCTTACTTCCTGTACGCTCTCTCGGTCGAGCGACTTGACGAGGTTGATCTGTCCCGTGCTCGCGTTGATGGCGAAATGTTCATCAGCGTTTGCGAACCAGTACGTGATTACATCGTCATCCCCGTCAGAGGCCGACACCTGTAACAATGAGACATGAGCATGTCACTAGCACATTAATAATAATAATAATTATTATTATAATTATATTTGTTTTATAATGTTGACATAATTATCTAGTACCGCATCGATACTGTACAAATGTGCGTGCGTGGGTGCGTGTGTTTGGTGGATGATACCAAAACACACAAGTATTGATGTCCAACACACGTGTATTTGTCGATAATTACCGTGGTAATGTTGTCGTGCGTTGCCTCCTCTTTTACAGCCACTTGGTAGACAGTTCCGTTGTCAAACTGAGGAGAGAACTCGTTGACGTCTAGCACTGTAACGTTGACGGTGGCCGAGGCCGAGAGAACGTAGTCGCCGTCAATGCCGCCGTCAGACACCGCAATGACCAACTCGTAGCTCGGTGTTGTCTCGTGGTCAAGACTGCCCAGTAAAACTAACTCGCCTACAAACATCCCACCACGGTATTACGTTATTGGTCACTCAACTGAACTTTCAACACAGACGCCATCTTTGGACCTATCAACATTGCAAGCGTGCCTTCCGCTCCAATGCTGATCTAGCATTTCACACCTGACACGGATACCCCACAACTACCCACTTGTCGTCGTCGACTGTGACGGACAACCGATGATGATGACTCAATTGAACTTCGATTGATTACGCGAAGTGTTCCTATTTTTATTCTGCTCTCTTGATTGAGCACGATGTTTTAAAAATAATTTTGCCGATGTAAAACCTAATTGAACTACTTATAGTATGGTTGACTATTATGTACTAAATTGCTATTCTGTGTTAGACATCCAATCATTTATATTACAGGTCGTCCGCGTCCGGCAATACCATTCAGAATACCGTCATCTAATAGGTATGCTGAAAACAAACCAATCTACTACCCAAGAATCAATGGGCAGAAGTGGGCGTAAAATCGATATAACAATGGAGCACTTGTGTTCTCAACGTGACGCGTGAACGCTGAATGGCAGCGATTAATTTAATATCAAACGTGATATTCCTAAGTTGCCGTCTTTAAATAATATTTCCCTAGAACAATTAAAATAAATGTTATTTTACATTTAAGCAATTTCATATTCTGGGGTCCTCATCAGTGTACATCACCTGTTTCCCCGGGGTCCTGCTCTAAAGCTGCGGTTACACGACCACAAACTGTTTACCCTAGTGATGGGTATTTTGTTTCCTCGGCACAGAGACTCCGGGTACAAAAGACCTACGTATTTGAATCATTTATCTTAAACATGAT
The DNA here is from genome assembly GCA_033239005.1 of Lamellibrachia satsuma. NCBI lineage: Eukaryota > Metazoa > Annelida > Polychaeta > Sabellida > Siboglinidae > Lamellibrachia > Lamellibrachia satsuma. Next base: position 33,760 of record BSQZ01000086.1, on the reverse strand, counting down.
AACATTGGTGACGTGTACTACTCAGTAGATAGCTTGGCCCATTCATTTATACAGCTCTGTGAGTATAAGTGCTTTTATACATAAGCTACTAATAAAAAGCAAACGACACAGCGGTTTACCTGACAGGGGTTTGAGAGAGAACGCGTTCGCCGTGTTTCCCGACACGATGTTGAACGTCAGCACTGGGCTATCGGCGTCAGAGGCGTTGACTTGGAGCACCGTGGTGCCCACAGCCGTAGACTCGTTCAGGGAGACTGAGTAGGCTTCTTGTCCAAACTCGGGGGCGTTGTCGTTGATGTTTGTGACAGTGACAAACACTTCTGCTCTCGACGACTTGGCCGGCGTTCCTGCATCCGACGTCAGAACAGACGTGAAGTGACATACCAACTAGTCTTATATTGACGAGCAATCGACAATTTCCATCAAATATGCAACTTCTTATTTTGTGCCACATTGCCTGGTGACATATAATTTCTTAATTGGAATCTTCTTGACGTTGTTTAAAGACTTTGTTTCACTTGCACATCAATAAAGCGATCTTGTAAGACTAAACACATCTTAGTTTGAGTAGTGTCCTCTGAAAATTAATTTAATATAATTATATTCCTATTTTCGTGCCACTTTTATTGAAACAACCGATAGTATCAAAATAATATTAAGTCAACGAATAACACAGAGTTATAGCTAGACGAATGACTACAATACATTTTCACTGTAATTAAACCTCGTTCTTGCAACTGTTTTTGAAAGGATTTTAATTAAATCGATCAATAAAATAAATACGGCGACTGTTGATTCTAGAGAGGGGCTTAGTCCATGATATCATTAAAATCAAATTCACGATGACTTTGCCGAAATGGTTTTGGAGAAAAACTGTCCAGAAAGAACTCCTGGTGATGGTTGTGAGTCCCTATTGTTCGGAAAACAAGAGGGACTCATTTTTTACATACAAATTCACCACTGGGCTCAGTGAAAATACTATACACGGCTCGGAAATGCACCAAGATGCACACATCTGTTCAATTATAGAATTAAAACTTTGAATTTGCGATTTAGTTATAGCCCAGTAATGGTCACAGTGAAAATGCTATACACGGCCCGGAAATACACCAAAATATACAAAACTGTTCAATTCTAGAAACAAAGCTTTGAATTTGCGATTTATTTATAGCCCTGTAATGGTCAGCTCTCTATGTGAAAAAAAAAACACCCCAAAGATAAACACACAAAGAGGCGTAGGGGTCCTAATGAGTAAACGGAAATTACCGTTGTCAGTGGCCCAGACTTCCAGTCTTACTTCCTGTACGCTCTCTCGGTCGAGCGACTTGACGAGGTTGATCTGTCCCGTGCTCGCGTTGATGGCGAAATGTTCATCAGCGTTTTCGAACCAGTACGTGATTACATCGTCATCCCCGTCAGAGGCCGACACCTGTAACAATGAGACATGAGCATGTCACTAGCACATTAATAATAATAATAATTATTATAATTATATTTGTTTTATAATGTTGACATAACTATCTAGTACCGCATCGATACTGTTCAAACGTGCGTGCGTGGGTGCGTGTGTTTGGTTGATGATACCAAACCACACAAGTATTGTTGTCCAACACACGTGTATTTTTCGATAATTACCGTGGTAATGTTGTCGTGCGTTGCTTCCTCTTGTACAGCCACTTTGTAGACAGTTCCGTTGTGAAATTGAGGAGAGAACTCGTTGACATCTAGCACTGTGACGTAGACTATGGCGGAGGCCGAGAGAACGTTGTCGCCGTCAATGCCGCCGTCAGACACCGCAATCACCAACCCGTAGCTCGGTGTTGTCTCGTGGTCAAGACTGCTCACTAAAACTAGCTCGCCTTCAAACAACAGAAGATGTTTTTGTGTTTGTGATAACTTGGTTGGACTGCATTTGAATAATTGAAAGGTGTTCCGTTTGTTATTATGTGAGGTCTTCTCATTGACTTAACTGAAGAGCCGTACTAAAAAAACGCACTCAATCCATTTTTACCATATAGCGCAAATAACGAAAGAAAAATAGCAATACCAAAATTTATGTTTATGTTGTTACTTTATATGAATATATGCATGTAAATACTCTTCAGTATACGCCTGATTAATTCAAATTAATTTGCCAAAATAAGATTATTATGATTTACTTTAAATGAAGTATTGTTTCAAAACATACAAATCCTATGGACTGAGCCCGTTTTTTTAAATATCATTCAACTTAGATCGTTTTAAAGTATTAAATATAGTTCCTATGCAGCACAGACTAACAAGTGTGTGTGCGTGCGTGCGTGCGTGCGTGCGTGCGTGTGTGTGTGTGTGTGTGTGTGTGTGTAGGTAGGTGTGTGTGTAGGTAGGTGTGTGTGTGTGTGTGTGTGTGTGTGTGTGTGTGTGTGTGTGTGTGTGTGTGTGTGTGTGTGTGTGTGTGTGTGTGTGTGCGTGCGTGCGGGCGTGCGTGCGTGCGTGCGTGCGTGCGTGCGTGTGTGCGTGTTTGTGTGTGTGTTTGTTGATGTTATAAAAATACGCAAATAGTGTTGTCCAAAATACACGATTCACTGCTAGGTACCGTGACGATGTTGTCACGCGTCGCTTCCTCTTGCACAGCCACTTGGAACACCACGCCGTTGTCAAACTGAGGAGAGAACTCGTTGACGTTCTGCACTGTAACGTTGACGGTGGCGGAGGCCGACAGAACGTTGTCGCCGTCAATGCCGCCGTCAGACACCGCAACCACCAACTCGTAGCTCGGTGTTGTCTCGTAGTCAAGACTGCCCAGTAAAACTAGCTCGCCTACAAATATCCCAACATACTGTTATGGTATTGATAACTTAGTTGCACTTCGATTATTTACGCGAGGTGTCACTATTTTCATTCTGATTTCTCGATAGCCTACTCCCAATATGTTGAAGCTAAATGAGCTGATGCAAAACCTAACGGAACCATATATATTGTCTTGTACTTTTCTGCCCTTGACTGGGTTGACGAAGTATATGGAATATTATTATTATTACTAAATTATATAAAGGCCTGTACTAAACATACATGCAATCATAAAAAATATGTATATATAATATCATAGTTAAAAATATATATACTAAAAATAGAATGTTCGATTAAGAAAAAAAACAATAAATATAATAAATAAATATAGTAAATAAATAAAAATAGAGAATAAATAAGTAAATAATTATAGTCAATAAATAAACTACATTTTTATTAAAAAGTGGCCTCAGTCACAGTCATTCCTCGGTGGATGTAGGCACACTTAAATAGGTAGGTCGGGTGAGTACTTAAACGTAGTCAGTGTGTCTGTGTGTCTGACATATGATAGGTATAAGTATATGTTGTGCTGAATGATTATCGTACCTGAGAGTGGCTTCAGTGAGAACACGTTGCCCGTGTTTCCAGACACGACGCTGAACGCCAGAACGTAGCTGTCGGCGTCGACGGCGCTCACTCGCAGCACCGTCGTTCCTACGGCTGTCGACTCTTTCAGCGAAAGCGAGTATGCTTCTTCACTGAATGCTGGTGCGAACCGGTTCTGTTCTACGACGTGTATTGTCACACGTGCCACTTGTTCATTCAGTCCGTCAGATGCACGCACGGTCACGCTGACGATCTCAGAGGTCAACGAGGACAATGACGAGATAAGTCGAAGGACGCCGGTGTCACGATTTATGCCGATGACGTTTGGTACGCTGACATATACCACGCTGTAGAACACTTGGGCTGCAATAAACGTATTATTATTGTTCTTGAGCTGCAAAGGCTTCAGACGATATATTTAGATGGCAACAAAACAATAATTAAAGTGAGAAAATAAAAGGAAATATGTCACAGTGAAATCGACATTCAATTCAGGCATGTCAAGCGAAGTTTGTATACTTTTGTCATTTCCTTAAATGCATTATTTTCAGTTATATGTTCATAAGAACTGAACTTACAAAATTCGTCACTGACGTCGGCGTCGGAAGCGGTGAATGTCGTAATCAAAGAGTTGGTTGCAGTGACACGCGGCAACCAAATCTCCACGTCAGTTATATTAAGTTGCGGTGGGTTATCGTTCACATCCAGCACGTCGACTCTAACAAGCACAGACGTCGTCAACGGCGGAGTGCCTTTGTCGACGACCACCAGATGGAGCTCGTAGCTGTCTGTCGATTCTGCGTCGAGTACCTGGGTGGTTCTTATAACGGCGAAGTCGTCGTCGACCGAGACTGAGAACGCCGCTGACGGCGGCTGTAGAGAGTAGCTGGCGATGTCACCGTTGTCTCCGGCGTCCACGTCCACGGCTTTGGTCCGCATCACTTCAGTGCCGATTGGATTGTTCTCCTCCACGGACGCTGAGAACTGCACCGACGGGAACTCGGGGGCGTTGTCGTTGACATCACCAACCGTGACTGTCACTTCGGCTGTGGCAGTTTTAGGGCCAGTCGGTGGTGCTCCGTTGTCGATGGCCAATACGTGGAAGGTGTAGTTCGCGGTCGTCTCTCGGTCTAACGTCGCCGCGGTAGATACATTGCCGGTCGTCTCTTTAATGGAGAACGGCACTAGAATCCCTTCAGCAATCTCATAGTGGACGACACTTCCATTGTCCTGGTCAACGGCTTCCACCCGTCCCAGGATTGTCCCCACAGTAACTGTCTCCAGTACATCATACACATATCGATTTTGGTTCAACTGTGGCGTGAATCTGTTGCTAGAGACCACACTAACCACAAGTGTCACTTCAGTCGATCGTGGGGTCGGCAGTCCATGGTCCGAGGCCCTTATCAACAATATGTACTGCCCAGCATGTCCAGCAAGTGACGCTGTCGTGATCAAACGTCCGGTGGTCGTGTTATAACCAAACAGCGATGTGAGATTGACCAGCTGGACATCAACAACGCCGTTGTCTCCCGTGTCCGCATCTGACGCCGTGATCGCGACCAACTCGAAGTTGACTGCCGCAGCCTCATCGACTTCCGTGTTAGACGGGACAGGATCAAATACCGGGGCATTGTCGTTGACGTCCAACACTGAGATCTGTACGGCGGCGACTGACGTTCGTACTGGCGTGCCGTCGTCCGACACGATCACGCTAAACGTGTACGAATCAAAGAGTTCGCGGTCTAACTGACCAATAACTCGCACAGCACCACTTGTGGAGTTTACCTCAAAAGGCAAGGCAATCTCATTGTTAGTATTCTTCAGTGAGTACGATACACGTTGTCCGAGGTCATTGTCAGTGGCGCTCGGAAGCAGAACAACTATTCCGGCCGTCACGTCTTCCGACACGTTTACCCGGAACTCAGTTTGTGCGAAACGCGGACTGTATGTGTTCGATCTGGTGACAATGACTTCGTATGTGAAAGACAGTCCAGCGTTGTCGATGTAGTCGATTAACTGCAGGTGCGGGTCGTCTTCGAATCGATCGATCCACAGATTATACTCGACGTTGATCGACCTGCCCGTGTCGGATCTGATGGCGGAAACTGGAGTGACGTCTCCGTCTCCAGGATAGGAACCTCGGAAGTAGACCCATCCTGATTGGTCGGGAGTGACGTGGACCTGGCGAGTAAAGTAATTCGCATTGTTGCCGAATACCCCGGACGAATGGATCAGAAACACTACCCCAAGATTATACGCGTGATTACAAGCGCCTTCAGGGCATACATAACAATATGTTAAATTTAACATGATTCCTCTGAAGAAACTTGGCGGTGTTCGTTCCTCCAGACATGACGATATGACAAGTTCTTTGTAAGTTACTATGGCCAAGGATTAGCCAAGAATCGTAGATTACCGATTAACTATTTTGACATCGTGGTGTATCAATTCAGAATAAGAAGTAGAATGTATTACAAGACATGACACCGTAAAATGTAAAACTGTTTTTAATAAGCTTGATACCGATCAGCATTCCGTTATTTTTCATAGACGTTTGTATAACTGCATACACGTTTTTTGTTGGAATACTAATATTAACATATGCTTAATGGGGCTTTCCGTTGTTAGTTTATCACATTTAATTGCATTTCAGAACAACACAATGAGTAACTCGGGGAAATATCAAATTCTTTTAAAGTATTAAACTGGCATGCGTTATTTAAAAATCTCACTGAGTTTTAAATATATAGCAATGTTCCAGAATATGCTATATACTCGAATGTATTTTAATATTGATTGTTTGGTGTACAATACAACACGTTAGCGCCCTTACAACAGTACGCCATTTTCAAAATCATAGTCGAACACGAATTGTTTAGTTAGTATTGTGACTCTTCACCTGTACTTGGGATGAGCTGACGTAATCGATGCTGGTGATATTACACGAGGAGACGTTGAGCGGATGTCGACCGTCCGTGCTCTGGTAGATGCGGTCCGGAAGCAGGTCGAGCTTATGTTCGCTGAAGACCAGGAAGTCGACGAGTCCGTCGTCTTCAGGGAGGTCGACTTGAACAACGTGGAGGAGCTCGTGGAAGAGAACCGACTCCATCACCGACAGCTGCGGATCGCCTGCGAACAACACATCGTATATTCAATGAGCCAAGAGCAACGTAGGCGCTTTGAGTGAGGCAGAACAAACATGCTGATGGCGGTCATCTCAAAGACTCAATCTTTCACAAATAGGGCCCATCAAATCTCCAGATGTTGTAAAATATCCTTTTAGCATATTCTTTCACTTTTGTGTTGTGTGCATATAAAATCACCAGACTACCATTTGGACACCCATGCATTATTTACATTATTGTAGATGAATAATTGTTTGGCTCTTAATAAGTCCGCTTGCCATGTGGATGTGTTGCATTATTTGCAGTCTTGTCAACTGTAGGATATCCCGCCCTCCCCCATATTTTTGAGTCAATAATATTTCATGCGCTGTATAAGTATTTATATTTCGATCGCGCGGCGTTCGTTGATGAGGATACGGAATTTTGGTAAATTGGTTTCATATGGCAATATAATAAAACAATTGTCACCACTCACCATACTTTACTATTAGAAACAATGCCTTTAACTGACAAATAACAATATTAAATGAAAACACGTCGCTTGCACATGTATAAATACATGTGATATAAATACATTTAAATAAGTGAAAATAGTCAATAAACGTCTTAAATATATAACAACGAAGACATCCGTGTTTAAAAAGAAACAATCGAATTTGGCCGCTCCAGGCTTCTTCAATAACAATGTCCAGTTAGAAATGATGTTGAATATCGGATAATGTAATTACCTAGTGGGTTGACATTTTCAAATGTTGCAGTGTAATTGCTGAAGGTCCCTTTGACTGATGACGTCATCATCCACCTGGATACCCTAGTCGACCTTTGCTGAATGTCACCAAATGTGACTGTCAACGAAGGCGACACCGGCTGGTTGTCGACTTGCGCGCCGACGATCTTGAAGTTGATCAGCAAACCTTTCTCGTTCTCGATGATCTCTGGTTGTCCGGAAGTTATTCTCGTGTTCCTTGCGATGCCATAGCCGTCGTTAGTAATGAGCAGCCCCAGTGTGAACGGTATAGTCGGTTCGATAACATCTGTGTAAAAAAACAAGACATTATTACTGTAATATTACTACATTCGTAAACATAAAATGTGGGATAAAATGTAAAATGTCAAATAACAGCTAACCAGTACGATTGATACATGTAGTATTGATAGATTACTTCAAAGGTGACTAACAAAGAGTAATATTCTCTTTCAGCGCGTAACATGTGAACAAAACATATCTGACGGCGGATTGGGTATAATTCGTTTTCATCTACCAAATTTAGTAATCAGAAAACAAATAAACCAATAGCAATGTACTCAAACTCAAACAGGACATGTTTATCATTCGACAAGTGTGACACTATGCATCATAGGCGTCATGTTTAAGCAATTCTAAGGCAAGATTATCGTAAATCAAACATCTTGTGTGCGTCAATAACAACATTAGACTCGAGAACAATGTGACATAGTGATTTATCTTCAAGCAGTTGGTCTATGTACCAGTATATTTTCATGTTAGTGTCGTATGTGAACAATTACCAACATCGATTAATCGTATGTTAAGTGATGACCGGTAAATGTATCATGTCAACAGCAGCACCTTGTTGTAAAGGTTACATTGCGAGATACAAATATATTTAGTTTTCTCCTATCAAATTCACAAGGACAATATCAAACAGAGGAGTCACAATGCGGGGAGAAAACTCTTCGTCGTAACTCGAACATCTAGTTACTATATTCACTATCTAATATCTTTAAATTTACCCATGACATTCACAATCACGATACAAGACAAACTACGCTTTCTCAACAATTCTACTGTAATATCACCACACAGTATGCTATGCAAAGGTCCATTGATCTGAGATAGCACTCCAGCTATATACTAATTCTTACCACACATTGGCATATATTATATTGTATTATCTGGATACATGCTGCACTTCGCCACTTATTGATTATTTTGTAATATTAATAATTTTATATTAACATTGTATCGTCTATTTAAAATCTGTCCCTACCACTTTGTATACCGGCCTCAGTTTACTTGTTTATTTGTATGCAATTTAAAGCATTTAATGCTTGTTTATATGAACCTCATTGATAAGTCATTTCATTGTTCGTTTATGATGTTATTGTTATTGATGTGGCCATTATTATTATTATTATTATTATATTGTCATCATCGTCATCATCATTTAATAGTACAACTACATGTTATTTCCTTCATTATAGTAATCACATATGCATGTTGCGCATGACAATTTTTACTCACTCGCGACAAACAAGTTGAATTTGTGCTATTAACAACGGTGGCTGTAGCAGTTGCAGTAGTAGTAATATAGGACAGAGAGACTGCGAGAGATGGCGACTGACTGGACGAGATACGCGGACTAAGGGGGGACTGATTGCGACCTTAATATGTCCCCAAACCATTAGAAACAGTTATCGTGTATTCATTTAGTATATGATTACTGCTCTGTCCGTTCCTCTCAAAATATATTGGCTGTGACTGATGGTTTTCTAAAAACACAGCCTTAAACCAATTACTACTGCATGTAGACCACCCAACCTAGTAGGGAGGAGCACAAGAGTAATAACATGGCTGAAGAAAACACAACTGCTGTGTGAAATGTACCTTCAGTCATCGGGTCGTCACTGCGAACGTTCCTCTCGAGGAAATAGTTGAGGTACAGACGTGGATCTGGAGTGACGGTGATTGTCTCTGGGAACAGCGGCACGGTGATGTTCTGTCCACCGACTGTGTAGTAGAGCGTGCCTGCGACGTCGTACTGGACGTCGTGGGTGGGCGCAGCCTCTGAGTACGGGATGACGAGCCAGCTGGCTGTGCCCGCAGCTCCCGTCTCCAACACCCCGTTTCCGTCGATGCTTCCCATGCCCGACACCTCCGGTTTACCTGTGGATACAAGTCATTGTGTAGGGATCACATTGAATTAAATGTTTTGAAAATGCACAACGGGATTCAAGTACGCATGGAGAATATGAATAAGTAAACTCGTCGATTACATCAAATGTTACAATTTCAATGTATGTGAAGGGACACGATGGGAAAAACGTTTGTAGAAAAAGATGATCATATTTTTTGCAATTTATTTTTTGGCAAACACTTCATGCTATTGCTGTTACTAGAAATAATTTTTTTAACTGAATTTAATAAGAAGTTATGAAAATAAATATCATCTGACGTGTGCCTTACCCACGGCAAACTTTTGCTCAGCTTTTTCCTTAGTCGAATGGTCAAGAATAACGACTACCACCCGGATTCCGGCCAGTCTGTCTGATTCCCCGTTGTCCAGTTCTAGTGTGGCCTCGAAGGCGTCTCGAGTAATGGCGAGTCGTTGCTGGATTCGAATACGCACCATCGCACAGACTCCATCGTCAACGCCCTGCAGCAAACACAAGCAGACCAAGTAGCAGTTTGTGTCTAATTGTTTTGTAACGCCCGCCCGCCCGCCCGCCCGCCCGCCCGCCCGCCCGCCCGCCCGCCCGCCCGCCCGCCCGCCCGCCCGCCCGCCCGCCCGCCCGCCCGCCCGCCCGCCCGCCCGCCCGCCCGCCCGCCCGCCCGCCCGCCCGCCCGCCCGCCCGCCCGCCCGCCCGCCCGCCCGCCCGCCCGCCCGCCCGCCCGCCCGCCCGCCCGCCCGCCCGCCGCCCGCCCGCCCGCCCGCGGGCTGACTAGTGGATTTTGGTACTCGGGAAATGCGCGTTTTAAATAACCTGGCTATATGTAGTCATATTAGCGCTGTAGTTAAAGCGCTGGTTCGCCCACTGGATGTATGCAAGTCTGAACACGTTGAAATATAAGCCCGTCATTTGCACAATGCTGTGCAGTAATTTATTCTATGCCCGCTATGATGAAAATCGGGCTTCATTATTGTTACTTTTGTCGTTTCTCTAAGAAGAGTAGACCACGTGACGTCCTGTCTGCATAAATAATAAAAACAGCTGTGTATGCATCAACGAGTTGACCTGTATGCGTACATCTAACATATTTAGGGTATTGGTTATCGTATGAATCATACATAGCACGAGTAATGAGAAAGAGTACCGATTTGTCTAAGAAAATACCGCTTTTATATGTATTTTGTCACACTTAGTTACGTATGTAATGCTTTTAAGTGTTTACCACATTTATCTGCCTGTTAACATGTTAAGTAAATGTCACTTTTATTTGTATCTTACCACATTTTAGCTACGTAATTGCCACGCTTGTCTGTGTGCTAACGCTTTTAGCATATTAAGTATCACTTTTAATTTTATGTTAACGCTATTTAGCTAAGTATATACCACATTCTATGTTAAATTTGTTTTCGCAAAGTAAATATCACTTTTAGTTGTACGTTAACGCTTTTAAGCTAAGTAAGTACCAAATACAGCTACATGTTAATGAGTTTAGCTAAGTAAATACCGCATTTAGCTGTAAGTTAACGCTTTTAAGCTAAGAAATTACCACATTTAGCTGTATGTTAGCGATTTTAAGCTAATTATTTACCATATTTACCTGCATGTTAACGGTTTTAAGCTAAGCAAATACAACTTTTAGCTAAGTAATTAGCATTTTTAGCTAAGTAAGTACCATATTTAGTTGAAAGTTAACGCTTTTAAGTTAAGTAATTACCACATATGTTAAAACTGTTAAGCTAATAAATGACCACATTTAGCTGTATGTTAGCGCTTTTTACCTAAATAATTATCACATTTAGTTGTATGTTAACGCTTTTAAGGTAAGTAATTACCACATTTAGCTGCGTGTTAACGTTTTGTAGCTAAGAAATTACCATATTTAGCTGTATGTTACTGCTGTTTAACTAAGGAATTACCACATTTAGCTGTATGGTAACGCTTTTAACTAAGTATTTATCGCAGTTAGTTGCATGTTAACGCATTGAAACTAAGTATTTACCACATTCACCTGTATGCTAAGGTACTCGGGAAATGCGCGTGATAAATAACACGGTTTTCTGTAGTGATATTAGCATTGTTGTTAAAGCGTTGGTTCGCACACTGGACGTATGCAAGTCTGAACAAGTTTAACGATAAGCCGGTCATTTGCACTTAAATCTATCTAAGCTAGGTTCTGTGAAGAAAAGAACAAACCCTGCGTATGATTATAATATATTTGTTATAACTAACCAAACAATGCAAGAAGTACAAAACAATTAATTATGAACATAATCGTCAGAATATAGTAATATAAACAAAATCACTACAAGTATTACATAATATGATTATGAATTATTATTGTAATACCACGCCTGTCGGGGCGCGCTATAGCAGAGAGCTATTTTAAAACACTGGGCGAGGTAAGTACATCAGTATAGACGAACGAGTGGACTGTGGACTGTGGACTCCGGTTGCCTTAGCAACGAACGGGGTGCGGCTAGCGCTGATATGATCGATGTAACAACCTGCATAGTTGTAAGAACTGCATCTATAGTTTATGTTTGTTTTGGTACACTTGCATTGTATGACTAATCTTAGTTAATTGTGGTGCACTTTAATTTGCTAACTGTATATACGAGCGTCATAACAGCATGACGTTAGCCCTGTGTCTGTCATTTTATAAACTGTATGAAATTTCTCTACCATTTTCTAAACCATGTGTCATTTTTGCTGTACCATTTTTATTGAATGTATGAAAGATGATCGCACCGGGTATCTGGTCATTATGATACCCTTTTATGGTGGCGTATCGAAATTAAACCGTTCACCTTGTATCTTATCAACTAGAAGTATTAAGCAGTCACCCAAACAAAACAATTTGACAAGTCTGGAATTTAACCGACGTCCTGTTAAAACTGACACAATTTTCAATTTTCTTACAAAGTTATGGCATGTTTGGTTTAAAAAAATCAAGCAGTTATATAAATATTTGTTTGAAAATAAACTCATTGGTATATTTAAAGAGTCAATATGCAGGTTTCATTGGTTCGCAATGCTCTACTATAAATCAATGATAACATAGTCTACTCTTCCAATTTACACTTGACTGCTTAAAATTGTATTAGTACTATTTTTATAATATGATTATGAATTATTATTGTTAGCACGTTTTAAACCTTTGGTGAACCAAGTTGTCTTGTTAGTGCTACGGTACTCTAGGATGTGTTCTCAGGCTAGTGACTGGAATAGTTACTGCAGGCCTTTTTAGACACCTGGGTAACACGACTGTGAACTATCCTGTAATACCTCCTGTTACGCGAGCACTTAATTCAGAGTTAATTGCGAATTTGTCAAAGAGATTAAATTAGGCTGTAATTTTCTTGACTGGATGTATGAAAGAAAAAGAACAAAGAATGCGCAACGACTGCAATGACATCAGCAACTATTTTAGTATTCGTGTTTCATTGGTAGTCTCGTGAATGGAAACATTGTTGCATGCTTTTAAAATGTGTATACTCCCGCCGGTAGACACACACGATGAGACAGTTGGCATTTTCTTTAACTGCGAGACATTTCGCAGTCATTTTCTTTAACTGCGTTACCTGTTATTTTCTTTTGTTGTGACATTTTTGTGTATTTTTATTTAACTGCGTGACATTTTACCAGTCTTAGCTAATGCGGTTTGTCACATATGTAATGCATTCAGCTATGTAGTAACGCGTTTAGCTACGTATGTCCGCCTGTCTGTTCGCTATCTTCATTTCCGTCCACTAACATCTTCGTATACAGTCCTGTATAGTCACCACATGCACCAGAATATTCTTTCATTACTGGTCAGTTCACCCCATCCACAATTGCCCTTCGTAGTATCTTCAAACATTTTATTTACCGCCCATCTCTCCTTTCATTCATCCCCTCCCACTACCCCCTACATTGACCGCCGTTCGTCTACCCCTACAAGAATATTCATCCATTACTGGCCACCTGCATCTCCATCCACATCCGTTCGTTGACTCTTCATCCATCAATGCCCTCCACCCCCAATCTTCACATCCGTCTGACTGCACGAAGTGGCGAAATAACGAATTAGCAAAACAACCTTTTCCTTTAACTGTGTGACATTTTTTGTGTCGTTTTTTTAACTACGTATGCGTTTTTGTCACATATGTAAAGCTGTTTGCCAAGGATGTAACACATTCACTATGCAACGCGTTTAGCTGTTCTTCCCGTGGAATACACGGTCAACTTAATTAGGTCAAATCTCAACTTAATTAAGGCAAATGATTATATTGTATATAACACTTGGTATTACTCATTATCTATTCTGTCTACATACTTGATTTTATTACTGTACATACTGCATGGTTGAATGTGATTTAAAGTATGCTTTTATGCTACCTCCTCAGTGTAAGACGTATTTCCATTTTTTTTTTACAATAAAGTTATTATAATTATATTATTATTATTATTATGTCAAATGAACTAGGTCAAATGGCAACATTAATTAGGTCAAATATCATATGATTTGAAGTCAAAACACAAACTTTTCGAAACATAATGGAGCATTTAGGGTGGCGCCCTCGTATCCGTTTCGCTACCCCCTAAACCTAACCCTACCCTAACCCAACCCCTCCTATCGCTACCCTCGAGTTCTAACCCTACCCTAACCCTGACCCCTTCCTAGCGAAACGGAAGTTGGAGCCTGCACCAGACAGTGACAGCTATTGCGTCATGGGGAACCGTGTCTACTGCAAGGCATGTGCTTTTCCTACAGCTAGATTTTTACTTCCCATTACGTAAGCTATTTCTTGACGACTGCACTCTCGTCCGGCGTTTTTATCTCGCTCCAGGAGTAACCCTTGTGCAAACTGGATCTTTTGAAATTAATGAGCAGTGACGTTTTTTCTATACCAGCTATCATGTACTTAGTAACAATGTATCAAATGTCATTAACTAACCAAATTACGGACACAGATGTAGGGGCAATGAATGGAGTTGCTCTTAGGGACAGTCAGACGGAGGTGTGGTATTGCAGCTTCAAAGGGTAATCAAATTCTTGGATTGATTAGAAGAAACATAACATACAAGGGAAAAAAGTTAATTATACCTCTTTATAAAGCAATAGTTAGACCTCATTTAGAATACTGTATACAAGCATGGAGACCATATCGTAAGAAGGATATAGATACGCTTGAACGCATACAAAGGAGAGCAACTAAAATGATTCCAGAACTGAGAGACCTTAGTTATGAAGAACGCCTGAAAGAATGTGGTTTAACAACTCTAGAGACAAGGAGGTTAAGAGGAGATCAGATTGAAGTTTTTAAGATATTGAATGGGTATGAAAATATTGATAAAAATATGTTTTTCTCACTCAAGAAGGATAGCAGAACTAGAGGACATGAGGTAAAATTAGTAAAGGATCAATGTAGATTGGACATCAGGAAGCACTCGTTCTCACAGAGGACAATAAATGAATGGAACAAATTGTCTACAGATTGTGTAACTGCTAGCAGCGTGAATATGTTTAAAAACAAGGTTGACACATATCTCAGGAGGGCGGTTTATAAGTAGATGAACATTGTTGGACTCTCGATAAGCCAATGGCTTCCTTGTCCACTTGCCATCTGGGCCTTTGGCTTGGATGGCAAATCTTGTTAAATCTTGTTAAATCTTGTTAAATGGTGGAAGTGGTGACCAGTAATGGAAAAAAAAAGGCCAACGGATGGTACATGCTGTGGAGACTGCGCTGTGTATGCCATTGGAAGAATAGCTAAACGCGTTACTACATAGTGAATGTGTTACACACTTAGAAAACAGCGTTACATATGTGACAAACCGCATTAGCTAAGACTGGTAAAATGTCACGCAGTTAAATAAAAATACACAAAAATGTCACAACAAAAGAAAATAACAGGTAACGCAGTTAAAGAAAATGACTGCGAAATGTCTCGCAGTTAAAGAAAATGCCAACTGTCTCATCGTGTGTGTCTACCGGCGGGAGTATACACATTTTAAAAGCATGCAACAATGTTTCCATTCACGAGACTACCAATGAAACACGAATACTAAAATAGTTGCTGATGTCATTGCAGTCGTTGCGCATTCTTTGTTCTTTTTCTTTCATACATCCAGTCAAGAAAATTACAGCCTAATTTAATCTCTTTGACAAATTCGCAATTAACTCTGAATTAAGTGCTCGCGTAACAGGAGGTATTACAGGATAGTTCACAGTCGTGTTACCCAGGTGTCTAAAAAGGCCTGCAGTAACTATTCCAGTCACTAACCTGAGAACACATCCTAGAGTACCGTAGCACTAACAAGACAACTTGGTTCACCAAAGGTTTAAAACGTGCTAACAATAATAATTCATAATCATATTATAAAAATAGTACTAATACAATTTTAAGCAGTCAAGTGTAAATTGGAAGAGTAGACTATGTTATCATTGATTTATAGTAGAGCATTGCGAACCAATGAAACCTGCATACTGACTCTTTAAATATACCAATGAGTTTATTTTCAAACAAATATTTATATAACTGCTTGATTTTTTTAAACCAAACATGCCATAACTTTGTAAGAAAATTGAAAATTGTGTCAGTTTTAACAGGACGTCGGTTAAATTCCAGACTTGTCAAATTGTTTTGTTTGGGTGACTGCTTTAATACTTCTAGTTGATAAGATACAAGGTGAACGGTTTAATTTCGATACGCCACCATAAAAGGGTATCATAATGACCAGATACCCGGTGCGATCATCTTTCATACATTCAATAAAAATGGTACAGCAAAAAATACACAATCGTCATGGTTTAGAAAATGGTAGAGAAATTTCATACAGTTTATAAAATGACAGACACAGGGCTAACGTCACAATTAACTAAGAATAGTCATACAATGCAAGTGTACCAAAACAAACATAAACTATACATGCAGTTCTTACAACTGTGCAGGTTGTTACATCGATCATAACAGCGCTAGCCGCACCCCGTTCGTTGCTAAGGCAACCGGAGTCCACAGTCCACAGTCCACTCGTTCGTCTATACTGATGTACTTACCTCGCCCAGTGTTTTAAAATAGCTCTCTGCTATAGCGCGCCCCGACAGGCGTGGTATTACAATAATAATTCATAATCATATTATGTAATACTTGTAGTGATTTTGTTTATATTACTATATTCTGACGATTATGTTCATAATTAATTGTTTTGTACTTCTTGCATTGTTTGGTTAGTTATAACAAATATATTATAATCATACGCAGGGTTTGTTCTTTTCTTCACAGAACCTAGCTTAGATAGATTTAAGTGCAAATGACCGGCTTATCGTTAAACTTGTTCAGACTTGCATACGTCCAATGTGCGAACCAACGCTTTAACAACAATGCTAATATCACTACAGAAAACCGTGTTATTTATCACGCGCATTTCCCGAGTACCTTAGCATACAGGTGAATGTGGTAAATACTTAGTTTCAATGCGTTAACATGCAACTAAATGCGATAAATACTTAGTTAAAAGCGTTACCATACAGCTAAATGTGGTAATTCCTTAGTTAAACAGCAGTAACATACAGCTAAATATGGTAATTTCTTAGCTACAAAACGTTAACACGCAGCTAAATGTGGTAATTACTTACCTTAAAAGCGTTAACATACAACTAAATGTGATAATTATTTAGGTAAAAAGCGCTAACATACAGCTAAATGTGGTCATTTATTAGCTTAACAGTTTTAACATATTTTGTAATTACTTAACTTAAAAGCGTTAACTTTCAACTAAATATGGTACTTACTTAGCTAAAAATGCTAATTACTTAGCTAAAAGTTGTATTTGCTTAGCTTAAAACCGTTAACATGCAGGTAAATATGGTAAATAATTAGCTTAAAATCGCTAACATACAGCTAAATGTGGTAATTTCTTAGCTTAAAAGCGTTAACTTACAGCTAAATGCGGTATTTACTTAGCTAAACTCATTAACATGTAGCTGTATTTGGTACTTACTTAGCTTAAAAGCGTTAACGTACAACTAAAAGTGATATTTACTTTGCGAAAACAAACTTAACATAGAATGTGGTATATACTTAGCTAAATAGCGTTAACATAAAATTAAAAGTGATACTTAATATGCTAAAAGCGTTAGCACACAGACAAGCGTGGCAATTACGTAGCTAAAATGTGGTAAGATACAAATAAAAGTGACATTTACTTAACATGTTAACAGGCAGATAAATGTGGTAAACACTTAAAAGCATTACATACGTAACTAAGTGTGACAAAATACATATAAAAGCGGTATTTTCTTAGAAAAATCGGTACTCTTTTTCATTACTCGTGCTATGTATGATTCATACGATAACCAATACCCTAAATATGTTAGATGTACGCATACAGGTCAACTCGTTGATGCATACACAGCTGTTTTTATTATTTATGCAGACAGGACGTCACGTGGTCTACTCTTCTTAGAGAAACGACAAAAGTAACAATAATGAAGCCCGATTTTCATCATAGCGGGCATAGAATAAATTACTGCACAACATTGTGCAAATGACGGGCTTATCTTTCAACGTGTTCAGACTTGCATACATCCAGTGGGCGAACCAGCGCTTTAACTACAGCGCTAATATGACTACATATAGCCAGGTTATTTAAAACGCGCATTTCCCGAGTACCAAAATCCACTAGTCAGCTGTTAGTATCGCCTTAATGCGTCCTTTCGGGAACGCGGCAGAGCGGTGTCATATTACGGAATACAACACAGCCCGCTGCATTCCGCGAAACGGGAGCATATTATATCCTAACCGCAACGTCAGCGGTATGCCCCGCGAGCATCTACCCATCTCCCACCAGATGGACACACGAGCCATTCATCCTACTTACCTCATTAATCATCCACGATTTTTATGAAACTCATACGCATAACTTTTATAAAACTATAACCGACGAATCACAGCTCTTTATACCATTCACCGATAACGTACTGAACCCTGATTGATTAGCTCTCTCATTCATTGATACCGTACTCAATAACCGCCACGTCAGCGATATGTGGAGTTTTCCCTAGGTTTTCATTGAATTTAAAATAAAAATTAAAAATAAAAATTAAAATTAAAATTAAAATTAAAATAAAAATTAAAATTAAAATTAAAAATTTAAATTTAAATTTAAATTAAACGCCACGTCAGCGATATGTGGGTTTTTCCCAATGTCTATTTTTAGCTACCACAAAAAATCGACCCACAATTGCTCCTTGTAAACCCCTTACCTACTACTAACATCAATGGATTCAATATTATTACTCTATTTTATATTTTAATTATGGAAGTTGCTTGAGGAGCATTTGTGCTATTTATTTTGTTAAAATTACGACCCACAATTGCTCCTTGTAAACCCCTTACCTACTACTGATGTTACTGTGGTGTTATTTTAAATTATCAATATTTCATTGATTTAAACACCTTAAATCAATGGCAAGGTATCTACCATCATAAAGTTACATGAGCAAACTATTGTGGAAATTTACAACACAATATTTACTTACTTTCGTTTGAACTTACCGTTGTTGAACTCCAAGGCAGTGTACTTAATCTCGAAGCCTCTGTTGTTGCCATGGGGATACGTGGTGTATGACTCAAAAGTCACAAACATAGTATTGTTGGTGGATAATATGGTATTCGGTAGTGTGCCACCTCCAAATTTGCCCCAAAGTGGAGAAGTACTCGACGCACCATCGTAAATATTTACGGGGCGTTTCGGATAGTTTCCCCAGGTGTCCACGTTAAATCTCACAAAGTCCAATTGTATTATCTACAAGCGAGTGAAATAAATTACTGGAAATCAATTATATTTCCATATGAGTTATGTTATGTAGATTTTAAAGTTATGTTACGTTAAATTAAGTATCGATATGATGATGTTTAATGATATGCGTTATTGGAAAACACCCATCTAAAAATATATATTTCAAGGAATATGAAACGGAATTGTGGGTTTCTTTTGGAAATGATCATTCTTATTATGGCAATATGATGAATAGGCTTCCTACAACGAATATTTCGGTCGCAGGAAGAGAGGCGAAATAGACTGATACTGTTTCTTGTGAAATTATCCTTCAATCAACTAAGTAAGTTATTTTCACAAATCATTCTTCTTATACCACCGTTTCATATAAAATTCCATATCAATATTAACACACTTTGTGGCAATAAAATGTCCAATGCACACACCAACACGTACTGTAATAGTAAACATGTACAATGTATACACACGCCCATGCACACATTCAAACACTTTCCAAAAATAACTCACCTTTTTCGCTTCGACAACAATCTTCCAACGACACCTCATTGTTTCTTTGAAATTGTGGGGCAGAATAACTAGGCTGCCATTTGAACTTGACAAAATGGCGGTTTTGCCAGAACACCCTGCGATGCGAGAAAAAACATTGTGAATTAATGGAGCACCACTCATTATGGACGTAGCTGTGTATATAAGTTACATCATTGTGGCACATTTCGAACAGTTTACAATATATATTCATAAGCCTAAGTAACCTATGTTTCTATACTGTTTATCAATGAATTCTGCGGTGTGGCTATAACAAATACGGGTCGTTGATTTTTTCCCTTCCTTCTTCGTCATTGGTCCCTATTCACTGCGTGTCCACCACCCGTCTACACTCACCCCTTTCCTCGCTCTCATTCTCCACTCCAACCCACTGCTGCCAAACCTCTCTTTATGTAGTCCTCCCATCTCAGAATCAGTATTCCTCTTCTCCTGCTACCCTCCATTGTCAGAGCATCCGTTCTCTTCGTCAAACATTCCCCTTCCATTTCTCCATGGATCCAGCCCACTTTAACTATAACATGTACTTGTAAATAATGTATACATCAATTAGGAAAGAAAATCAACAACTTTTTTGACATAGACTATGGTTCAAATACCAACAAGTTTACCAACAACAATTAAGCATTTTCCAAACAACATTCCTGTGGAGGCCCTCGTTGCACATATCAAAAACACAATGTGTTATTCTGCATAGTTTGAAATACGCCTGTACATCGTCTTTGTTTTCTCGAAATGTCTAAGTGACATTGAAAATATTAACTAAATATAGCGGAGTGGAAAAGTTGTTATTAAGATTAAATAATTTCCATAATTTAGGATACATTGTTCGTAATAAAAACTTCTTTATATTCACTATACAAAACCCGGTGAATAACACTGACTATTTTTTGAAAGAGGTTGCTGTATTATTAAATTATGGTTTTGTTTGAAAGATATATATATATATATATATATATATATATATATATATATATATATATATATATATATATATATATATATATATATATATATATATATATATATATATATATATATATATATATATATATATATATATATATATATGTATATGTATATATATATATATATATATATATATATATATATATATATATATATATATATATATATATATATATATAACCACAAACACATAAATTACGGATATATGACCAAAACGAGTGCGCGAGAACGTTTTTGATGTGTTTAATTATTTTATCTCAAAAACAAATATTCAGACGTCTAGAGGATGTGTACGCACTAATTACATCAATGTTTGATGGAGGGTGAGTTAGACATATGTGGGCAGTTTTGTTTATGTACAATTGACGTATAATACACGGAGTACACATTGATAGCACGTGCTGACACACATTGAAGTTCGTTGAAGAGGTTTAGACATTTCCACATATGCTACACTGCTTGATTGCTTACCGTATGCTTTGGGGGAAGCCTTATATGTGATAACAAATCCTTTTGACGTAATTGATCTGTCAGTCGCGAAGACAACCCTCATCTGGTTGCTCGATGATAACACATCGAACGGCCACTTGTGGCACCAGAACTTGCTGAGTTCATGTCCTGTTGCGATGTCGAAGAGTCTTACGCTGTCCTTTGAGCAACCACTGCTTTCTTGCAAGTCCAATCGTTCGAAGTGGAGTAGCACTCTCTTTAAGCCAATTCATTGAACTCTAGTTCACAAATTCAAGTCGACGATATCGAATGCTAAATGCTTTCCTAATCGCAACACTATATTTTTAAAAAGACATCATCAGACATCCGATATCCATGTCTTCTACAATATTATTATATATATATATATATATATATATATATATATATATATATATATATATATATATATATATATATATATATATATATATATATATATATATATATATATATATATATATTCCGCACCGTTTCACAAATATGTATAGTATTGTAACATTTGGATTGCAATGAAAGAACATTTCAATAAGCAAATAAGATTACCTCAAGAACGATGAGCTCGAGATGGGGACCGAACAAAGAAGACATTGGATCATCGAGAGTCTAACAATATATCGTTAATGTGTAGCTCGCCCTGCCATCTGGCTATTTTATTTTTGAATAAATTCATACTGCTAGTATTAATACAATCGATGTTTAAGAGGAAGACAATTGACAGATAAATAAAACTTAGGTCTTACTTTTCCTGCTTCAACGTTGATCATCCACTGACAATAAACATTGTTCAGATAAAATGGTGCACTCATCCAAAAACTTCCATCTTTTCCGAATAACGTTACTCCAGTGTCGTTGCATGCATCTGAAATAGAAACAAGTTCTTCTATTGTATACTTAATTCTGATCGAAATGTCTGATAACTAATTTTTGGTAACGTATAATTAGGGGCGTAACGATAAATCGGCGTGTCGATGCATCATTATAATCGATGTGGTGATGCACTTATATCGGTTTTAAATAGAACTATCGGGATTTATCATCGATAATACACTGAACTATCGATAGTAACGGCAGTTGGCAAAACAATTCAGTAGGAAAACTTGACTCTCGGCAATACTAAAAAG
Source organism: Lamellibrachia satsuma (assembly GCA_033239005.1). NCBI lineage: Eukaryota > Metazoa > Annelida > Polychaeta > Sabellida > Siboglinidae > Lamellibrachia > Lamellibrachia satsuma. The sequence goes on along the minus strand of BSQZ01000086.1, from coordinate 11,439 downwards.
AAATATTTAGTTTTTTCTCTTAACTGTATTAAATAAATTTATTAATTGATTGATATTTCATCAAATGTCACATATTAGAGCAGCCTTATTCAAAGATTCAGCATTTTAAATTAACACCCTCCAATATTATGCGATGGCGCCACATATCAATTACGGTTTGGAACAGTTTTCATCATTTCGGGATACTATCGCCATGCTATCGCGATAGTAATGAAACTATCGCAATATTATTGCAATACTTTTGTAGCTATCGCGATACTGTCGCTGCAGTAAAACAATCCCAGATATTCACTTCAAAGTATAATATAAGTGTGCGTAGTTCTAGTGTCTCAGTTACATACTATGGTGACAAATTGCACTGCTAAACGTGTTCATCGCTATTCTTTCGGATAGATCTGATTTATTCATGCAAAACAGTGATAGGCCCAGTAGAACATCATATACAAAAGTTCGACAGGCCACGTAGATAACGACACTGTCATGTAAAACTTCGTACGTACAATGGTTTGTGTCAGTATTTTGTGTATATATACGAACAATATATAGTATTTGCAAAATTTGAGAACGTAGTTCCGACCACATAACACTAGAACATATATCCAAATACTTACTTTCTTACGGAAACATAATTCCTCGAATCGCTACAAAGTTACGAACTTCAAGTTTAAGAAAATCCTATAAAAAGAATGTTCCTGCGTTATAAATATACTCATCTCATTAAGCAACACGTCCATAGAACGGTTAAACATTCTAGAGTATTTTATTTAAATTTAATATCTACAGCAATATTGATAATTGTCATAGTCCTAACAAAAAGGACATTTTATATAATCAATGTAATGTCATTGCTGTTGACATACACTTCGAAAAGGTCGTAACACACTTTTAATATTGACGATATATATTTTAAATATATTAAATATTTCCGACTCCAGTTAATTCATTATGTACAATTACGGGACAATTCATGTGAAGATATCATGCTTCATATTATCATGCGAGTAATTATCTAAACATAAGCACCTCAAAATAGTCGTGTATGTGCATAATACACCACAACATAGTATGTTGCTATTTCGCCTAATATTAAAAATACTAAACAAAATAAACAGCACAAATGCTCCTCAAGCAACTTCCATAATTAAAATATAAAATAGAGTAATAATATTGAATCCATTGATGTTACTGCGGTGTTATTTTAAATTATCAATATTTCATTGATTTAAACACCTTAAATCAATGGCAAGGTATATACCATCATAAAGTTATATGAGCAAACTATTGTGGAAATTTACAACACAATATTTACTTGCTTTCGTTTGAACTTACCGTTGTTGAACTCCAAGGCAGTGTACTTAATCTCGAAGCCTCTGTTGTTGCCATGGGGATACGTGGTGTATGACTCAAAAGTCACAAACATAGTATTGTTGGTGGATAATATGGTATTCGGTAGTGTGCCACCTCCAAATTTGCCCCAAAGTGGAGAAGTACTCGACGCACCATCGTAAATATTTACGGGGCGTTTCGGATAGTTTCCCCAGGTGTCCACGTTGAATCTCACAAAGTCCAATTGTATTATCTACAAGCGAGTGAAATAAATTACTGGAAATCAATTATATTTCCATATGAGTTATGTTATGTAGATTTTAAAGTTATGTTACGTTAAATTAAGTATCGATATGATGATGTTTAATGATATGCGTTATTGGAAAACACCCATCTAAAAATTTATATTTCAAGGAATATGAAACGGAATTGTGGGTTTCTTTTGGAAATGATCATTCTTAGTATGGCAATATGATGATTAGGCTTCCTACAACGAATATTTCGGTCGCAGGAAGAGAGGCGAAATAGACTGATACTGTTTCTTGTGAAATTATCCTTCAATTAACTAAGTAAGTTATTTTTACAAAATATGCTTCTTATACCACCGTTTTATGTAAAATTCCATATCAATATTAACTCACTTTGTGGCAATAAAACGTCCAATGCACACACCAACACGTACTGTAATAGTAAACATGTACAATGTATACACACGCCCATGCACACATTCAAACACTTTCCAAAAATAACTCACCTTTTTCGCTTCGACAACAATCTTCCAACGACACCTCATTGTTTCTTTGAAATGGTGGGGCAGAATAACTAAGCTGCCATTTGAACTTGACAAAATGGCGGTATTGCCAGAACACCCTGCGATGCGAGAAAAAACATTGTGAATTAATGGAGCACCACTCATTATGGACGTAGCTGTGTATATAAGTTACATCATTGTGGCACATTTCGAACAGTTTACAATATATATTCATAAGCCTAAGTAACCTATGTTTCTATACTGTTTATCAATGAATTCTGCGGTGTGGCTATAACAGATACGGGTCGTTGATTTTTTCCCTTCCTTCTTCGTCATTGGTCCCTATTCACTGCGTGTCCACCACCCGTCTACACTCACCCCTTTCCTCGCTCTCATTCTCCACTCCAACCCACTGCTGCCAAACCTCTCTTTATGTAGTCCTCCCATCTCAGAATCAGTATTCCTCTTCTCCTGCTACCCTCCATTTTCAGAGCATCCGTTCTCTTCGTCAAACATTCCCCTTCCATTTCTCCATGGATCCAGCCCACTTTAACTATAACATGTACTTGTAAATAATGTATACATCAATTAGGAAAGAAAATCAACAACTTTTTTGACATAGACTATGGTTCAAATACCAACAAATTTACCAACAACAATTAAGCATTTTCCAAACAACATTCCTGTGGAGGCCTTCGTTGCACATATCAAAAACACAATATGTTATTCTGCATAGTTTGAAATACGCCTGTACATCGTCTTTGTTTTCTCGAAATGTCTAAGTGACATTGAAAATATTAACTAAATATAGCGGAGTGGAAAAGTTGTTATTAAGATTAAATAATTTCCATGATTTAGGATACATTGTTCGTAATAAAAACTTCTTTATATTCACTATACAAAACCCGGTGAATAACACTGACTATTTTTTGAAAGAGGTTGCTGTATTATTAAATTATGGTTTTGTTTGAATGATATATATATATATATATATATATATATATATATATATATATATATATATATATATATATATATATATATATATATATATATATATATGTATATGTATATAAATATATATATATATATATATATATATACATAACACAAACACATAAATTACGGATATATGACCAAAACGAGTGCGCGCGAGAACGTTTTTGGTGTGTTTAATTATTTTATCTCAAAAACAAATATTCAGACGTCTAGAGGATGTGTACGCTCTAATTACATCAATGTTTGATGGAGGGTGAGTTAGTCATATGTGGGCAGTTTTGTTTATGTACAATTGACGTATAATACACGGAGTACACATTGATACCACGTGCTGACACACATTGAAGTTCGTTGAAGAGGTTTAGACATATCCACATATGCTACACTGATTGATTGCTTACCGTATGCTTTGGGGGAAGCCTTATATGAGATAACAAATCCTTTTGACGTAATTGATCTGTCAGTCGCGAAGACAACCCTCATTTGGTTGCTCGATGATAACACATCGAACGGCAACTTGTGGCCACATAACTTGCTGAGTTCATGTCCTGTTGCGATGTCGAAAAGTCTTACGCTGTCCTTTGAGCAACCACTGCTTTCTTGCAAGTCCAATCGTTCGAAGTGGAGGAGCACTCTCTGTAAGCCAATTCATTGAACTCTAGTTCACAAATTCAAGTCGACGATATCGAATGCTAAATGCTTTCCTAATCGCAACACTATATTTTTAATAAGACATCATCAGACATCCGATATCCACGTCTTCTAAATATTATTATTATATATATATATATATATATATATATATATATATATATATATATATATATATATATATATATATATATTGCCGCACCGTTTCACAAATATGTATAGTATTGTAACATTTGGATTGCAATGAAAGAACATTTCTATAAGCAAATAAGATTACCTCAAGAACGATGAGCTCGAGATGGGGACCGAACAAGGAAGCCATTGGATCATCGAGAGTATAACAATATATCGTTAATGTGTAGCTCGCTCTGCCATCTGGCAATTTTATTTTTGAATAAATTCATACTGCTAGCATTAATACAATCGATGTTTAAGAGGAAGACAATTGACAGATAAATAAAACTTAGGTCTTACTTTTCCAGCTTCAACGTTGATCATCCACTGACAATAAACATTGTTCAGATAAAATGGTGCACTCATCCAAAAACTTCCTTCTTTTCCGTATAACGTTACTCCAGTGTCGTTGCATGCATCTGAAATAGAAACAAGTTCTTCTATTGTATACTTAATTCTGATCGAAATGTCTGATAACTAATTCTTGGTAACGTATAATTAGGGGCGTAACGATAAATCGGCATGTCGATGCATCGTTATAATCGATGTGGTGATGCACTTATATCGGTTTTAAATAGAACTATCGGGAGTTATCATCGATAATATACTGAACTATCGATATTAACGGCAGTTGACAAAACAATTCAGTAGGACAACTTGACTCACGCAATACTAAAAAGAAATATTTAGTTTTTTCTCTTAACTGTATTAAATACATTTATTAATTGATTGATATTTCATCAAATGTCACATATTAGAGCAGCCTTATTCAAGGATTCAGCATTTTAAATTAACACCCTCCAATATTATGCGATGGCGCCACATATCAATTATGGTTTGGAACAGTTTTCATCATTTCGGGATACTATCGCCATGCTATCGCGATAGCTATGAAACTATCGCAATATTATTGCAATACTTTTGTAGCTATCGCGATACTGTCGCTGCAGTAAAACAATCCCAGATATTCACGTCAAAGTATAATATATGTATGTGTTGTTCTAGTGTCTCAGTTACATACTATGGTGACAAATTGCACTGCTAAACGTGTTCATCGCTGTTCTTTCGGATAGATCTGATTTATTCATGCAAAACAGTGATAGACCCAGTAGAACATCATATACAAAAGTTCGACAGGCCACGTAGATAACGACACTGTCATGTAAAACTTCGTACGTACAATGGTTTGTGTCAGTATTTTGTGTATATATACGAACAATATATAGTGTTTGCAAATTTTGAGAACGTAGTTCCGACCACATACCACTAGAACATATATCCAAATGCTTACTTTCTAACGGAAACAGAATTCCTCGAATCGCTACAAAGTTACGAACCTCATGTTTAAGAAAATCGTATAAAAAAAGTGTTCCTGCGTTATAAATATACTCATCTCATTAAGCAACACGTCCATAGCACGGTTAAACATTCTAGAGTATTTTATTTAAATTTCATATCTACAGCAATATTGATAATTGTCATAGTCCTAACAAAAAGGACATTTTATATAATCAATGTAATGTCATTGCTGTTGACATACACTTCGAAAAGGTCGTAACACACTTTTAATATTGACGATATATATTTTAAATATATTAAATATTTCCGACACCAGTTAATTCATTATGTACAATTACGGGACAATTATTGTGAAGATATCATGCTTCATATTATCATGCGAGTAATTATCTAAACATAAACACCTCAAAATAGTCGTGTATATGCATAATACACCACAACATATTATGTTGCTATTTCGCCTAATATTAAAAATACTAAACAAAATAAATAACACAAATGCTCCTCAAGCAACTTCCATAATTAAAATATAAAATAGAGTAATAATATTGAATCCATTGATGTTACTGCGGTGTTATTTTAAATTATCAATATTTCATTGATTTAAACACATTAAATCAATGACAAGGTATCTACCATCATAAAGTTATATGAGCAAACTATTGTGGAAATTTACAACACAATATTTACTTGCTTTCGTTTGAACTTACCGTTGTTGAACTCCAAGGCAGTGTACTTAATCTCGAAGCCTCTGTTATTGCCATGGGGATACGTGGTGTATGACTCAAAAGTCACAAACATAGTATTGTTGGTGGATAATATGGTATTCGATACTGTGTCACCTCCAAATGTGCCCCAAAGTGGAGAAGTACTCGACGCACCATCGTAAATAGTTACGGGGCATTTCGGATAGTTAAGCCAGGTGTTCACGTTGATTCTCACAAAGTCCAATTGTATTATCTACAAGCGAGTGAAATAAATTACTGGAAATTAATTATATTTCCATATGAGTTATGTTATGTAGATTTTAAAAGTTATGTTACGTTAAATTAAGTATCGATATGATGATGTTTACTGATATGCGTTATTGGAAAACACCCGTCTAAAAATATATATTTCAAGGAATATGAAACGGAAATGTGGGTTTCTTTTGGAAATGATCATTCTTATTATGGCAATATGATGATTAGGCTTCCTACAACGAATATTTCGGTCGCAGGAAGAGAGGCGAAATAGACTGATACTGTTTCTTGTGAAATTATACTTCAATCAACTAAGTAAGTTATTTTTTACAAAATATGCTTCTTATACCACCGTTTTATGTAAAATTCCATATCAATATTAACACTCTTTTTGGCAATAAAACGTCCAATGCACACACCAACACGTACTGTAATAGTAAACATGTACAATGTATACACACGCCCATGCACACATTCAAACACTTTCCAAAAATAACTCACCTTTTTCACTTTGACAACAATCTTCCAACGACACCTCATTGTTTCTTTGAAATGGTGGGGCAGAATAACTACGCTGCCATTTGAACTTGACAAAATGGCGGTATTGCCAGAACACCCTGCAATGCGAGAAAAAACATTGTGAATTAATGGAACACCACTCATTATGGACGTAGCTGTGTATATAATTTACATCATTGTGGCACATTTCGAACAGTTTACAATATATATTCATAAGCCTAAGTAACCTATGTTTCTATACTGTTTATCAATGAATTCTGCGGTGTGGCTATAACAGATACGGGTCGTTGATTTTGTTCCCTTCCTTCTTCGTCATTGGTCCCTCTTCACTGCGTGTCCACCACCCGTCTACAATCACCCTTTCCTCGCTCTCATTCTCCACTCCAACCCACTGCTGCCAAACCTCTCTTTACGTAGTCCTCCCATCTCAGAATCAGTCTTCCTCTTCTCCTGCTACCCTCCATTGTCAGAGCATCCGTTCTCTTCGTCAAACATTCCCCCATCCATTTTTCCATGGATCCAGCCCACTTTAACTGACCCGCAATTATAACATGCACTTGTAAATATTGTATACATCAATTAGGAAAGAAAATCAACAACTTTTTTAACATAGACTATGGTTCAAATACCAACAAATTTACCAACAACAATTAAGCATTTTCCAAACAACATTCCTGTGGAGGCCTTCGTTGCACATATCAAAAACACAATATGTTATTCTGCATAGTTTGAAATACGCCTGTACATAGTCTTTGTTTTCTCGAAATGTCTAAGTGACATTGAAAATATTAACTAAATATAGCGGAGTGGAAAAGTTGTTATTAAGATTAAATAATTTCCATGATTTAGGATACATTGTTCGTAATAAAAACTTCTTTATATTCACTATACAAAACCCGGTGAATAACACTGACTATTTTTTGAAAGAGGTTGCTGTATTATTAAATTATGGTTTTGTTTGAATATATATATATATATATATATATATATATATATATATATATATATATATATATATATATATATATATATATATATATATATATATATATATATATATATATATATATATATATATATATATATATATATATATATGTATATGTATATGTATTATATGTATATGTATATGTATATGTATATAAATATATATATAACCACAAACACATAAATTACGGATATATGACCAACACGAGTGCGAGAACGTTTTTGGTGTGTTTAATTATTTTATCTCAAAAACAAATATTCAGACGTCTAGAGGATGTGTACGCTCTAATTACATCAATGTTTGATGGAGGGTGAGTTTGACATATGTGGGCAGTTTTGTTTATGTACAATTGACGTATAATACACGGAGTACACATTGATACCACGTGCTGACACACATTGAAGTTCGTTGAAGAGGTTTAGACATATCCACATATGCTACACTGCTTGATTGCTTACCGTATGCTTTGGGGGAAGCCTTATATGAGATAACAAATCCTTTTGACGTAATTGATCTGTCAGTCGCGAAGACAACCCTCATTTGGTTGCTCGATGATAACACATCGAACGGCAACTTGTGCCAACAGAACTTGCTGAGTTCATGTCCTGTTGCGATGTCAAAGAGTCTTACGCTGTCCTTTGAGCAACCACTGCTTTCTTGCAAGTCCAATCGTTCGAAGTGGAGGAGCACTCTCTGTAAGCCGATTCATTGAACTCTAGTTCACAAATTCAAGTCGACGATATCGAATGCTAAATTCTTTCCTAATCGCAACACTATATTTTTAATAAGACATCATCAGACATCCGATATCCACGTCTTCTACAATATTATTATTATATATATATATATATATATATATATATATATATATATATATATATTGCCGCACCGTTTCACAAATATGTATAGTATTGTAACATTTGGATTGCAATGAAAGAACATTTCTATAAGCAAATAAGATTACCTCAAGAACGATGAGCTCGAGATGGGGACCGAACAAGGAAGCCATTGGATCATCGAGAGTATAACAATATATCGTTAATGTGTAGCTCGCTCTGCCATCTGGCAATTTTATTTTTGAATAAATTCATACTGCTAGCATTAATACAATCGATGTTTAAGAGGAAGACAATTGACAGATAAATAAAACTTAGGTCTTACTTTTCCAGCTTCAACGTTGATCATCCACTGACAATAAACATTGTTCAGATAAAATGGTGCACTCATCCAAAAACTTCCTTCTTTTCCGTATAACGTTACTCCAGTGTCGTTGCATGCATCTGAAATAGAAACAAGTTCTTCTATTGTATACTTAATTCTGATCGAAATGTCTGATAACTAATTCTTGGTAACGTATAATTAGGGGCGTAACGATAAATCGGCATGTCGATGCATCGTTATAATCGATGTGGTGATGCACTTATATCGGTTTTAAATAGAACTATCGGGAGTTATCATCGATAATATACTGAACTTTCGATATTAACGGCAGTTGACAAAACAATTCAGTAGGAAAACTTGACTCACGCAATACTAAAAAGAAATATTTAGTTTTTTCTCTTAACTGTATTAAATACATTTATTAATTGATTGATATTTCATCAAATGTCACATATTAGAGCAGCCTTATTCAAGGATTCAGCATTTTAAATTAACACCCTCCAATATTATGCGATGGCGCCACATATCAATTATGGTTTGGAACAGTTTTCATCATTTCGGGATACTATCGCCATGCTATCGCGATAGCTATGAAACTATCGCAATATTATTGCAATACTTTTGTAGCTATCGCGATACTGTCGCTGCAGTAAAACAATCCCAGATATTCACGTCAAAGTATAATATATGTGTGCGTTGTTCTAGTGTCTCAGTTACATACTATGGTGACAAATTGCACTGCTAAACGTGTTCATCGCTGTTCTTTCGGATAGATCTGATTTATTCATGCAAAACAGTGATAGGCCCAGTAGAACATCATATACAAAAGTTCGACAGGCCACGTAGATAACGACACTGTCATGTAAAACTTCGTACGTACAATGGTTTGTGTCAGTATTTTGTGCATATATACGAACAATATATAGTGTTTGCAAATTTTGAGAACGTAGTTCCGACCACATACCACTAGAACATATATCCAAATGCTTATTTTCTAACGGAAACATAATTCCTCGAATCGCTACAAAGTTACGAACCTCAAGTTTAAGAAAATCCTATAAAAAAAATGTTCCTGCGTTATAAATATACTCATCTCATTAAGCAACACGTCCATAGCACGGTTAAACATTCTAGAGTATTTTATTTAAATTTCATATCTACAGCAATATTGATAATTGTCATAGTCCTAACAAAAAGGACATTTTATATAATCAATGTAATGTCATTGCTGTTGACATACACTTCGAAAAGGTCGTAACACACTTTTAATATTGACGATATATATTTTAAATATATTAAATATTTCCGACACCAGTTAATTCATTATGTACAATTAAGGGACAATTCATGTGAAGATATCATGCTTCGTATTATCATGCGAGTAATTATCTAAACATAAACACCTCAAAATAGTCGTATATATGCATAATACACCACAACATATTATGTTGCTATTTCGCCTAATATTAAAAATACTAAACAAAATAAATAACACAAATGCTCCTCAAGCAACTTCCATAATTAAAATATAAAATAGAGTAATAATATTGAATCCATTGATGTTACTGCGGTGTTATTTTAAATTATCAATATTTCATTGATTTAAACACATTAAATCAATGGCAAGGTATCTACCATCATAAAGTTATATGAGCAAACTATTGTGGAAATTTACAACACAATATTTACTTGCTTTCGTTTGAACTTACCGTTGTTGAACTCCAAGGCAGTGTACTTAATCTCGAAGCCTCTGTTATTGCCATGGGGATACGTGGTGTATGACTCAAAAGTCACAAACATAGTATTGTTGGTGGATAATATGGTATTCGATACTGTGTCACCTCCAAATGTGCCCCAAAGTGGAGAAGTACTCGACGCACCATCGTAAATAGTTACGGGGCATTTCGGATAGTTAAGCCAGGTGTTCACGTTGATTCTCACAAAGTCCAATTGTATTATCTACAAGCGAGTGAAATAAATTACTGGAAATTAATTATATTTCCATATGAGTTATGTTATGTAGATTTTAAAAGTTATGTTACGTTAAATTAAGTATCGATATGATGATGTTTACTGATATGCGTTATTGGAAAACACCCGTCTAAAAATATATATTTCAAGGAATATGAAACGGAAATGTGGGTTTCTTTTGGAAATGATCATTCTTATTATGGCAATATGATGATTAGGCTTCCTACAACGAATATTTCGGTCGCAGGAAGAGAGGCGAAATAGACTGATACTGTTTCTTGTGAAATTATACTTCAATCAACTAAGTAAGTTATTTTTACAAAATATGCTTCTTATACCACCGTTTTATGTAAAATTCCATATCAATATTAATACTCTTTTTGGCAATAAAACGTCCAATGTACACACCAACACCTACTGTAATAGTAAACATGTACAATGTATACACACGCCCATGCACACATTCAAACACTTTCCAAAAATAACTCACCTTTTTCACTTTGACAACAATCTTCCAACGACACCTCATTGTTTCTTTGAAATGGTGGGGCAGAATAACTACGCTGCCATTTGAACTTGACAAAATGGCGGTATTGCCAGAACACCCTGCAATGCGAGAAAAAACATTGTGAATTAAT